>CAMXCT020000657.1:308785-376285 GCA_947184155.2 Cladocopium goreaui | reverse complement strand
ATTAAGCCTGCCTTCAATCATAGAGTATGTCTTTCAAAACATCAGATTCCTACACAATATGCAGTGGGTGTGATTGACATTCAGTATTGCTGTCAAAAGGTGCAATGGTCAATGCACATTGCAGCATTCCTTGAAACAAGAAAGATTACTGTTGAAGGAAAATGCTGCTTACAGGTTGCAATCTGCCTTATATTCCCTTCAATAGGAAAAAATATTCTTGCAAGAACACTATAATGTATGGAAAAATGCAATACATCCTTTAATGAGGTTAAGCCTCATTCTCATTTTTTCTCCATGGCATTTGCTTTTAACGGATAGACATCACTTCTTCAAAAGAATTGCCTTGGAGACATGATGATAATTCCTGAAATAAAAAGTAATATTCTTGCAGAAATACAATACAAGTATGTGAACAAATGCAATAGATCCTTAATGAAGTTAAGCCTCACCATCATTTTTTCTGCATAACATTTGCTTTAAAGGGTAAAATCCACTTCTTAAAAATGATGTTTGTGTTGTTCAGTTGTTTCACTCATATGGAAGGGCATACTGCACACATGCAATCATGTATCTTCCCAAAAGTATTGCAACTTCTAGTTCACAATAATGATTCTTTGTATTGGAGAAATTGATTGTGTTTAATGGATTTGCCAATAAAAAATATAATATATATTATTTGCATATGGTTTGTGACCAGAAAAAAATGCGGTGTTTAAACTAAGTCATATGTATGCAGAAAAGTTGCACTCCCAGAGTCCTCTGTTCTGAAAATTTACCCATACCAGTCCCATACCCACATAAACCCGCATACATTGACCCAGCACCACCTGCTTGGGAAAGCCCAAAGCACAAATGAAGGCAATCACGCCCCGCAGCCCAGCCATCCAAACCATGTGCATCTCCTAGGCAAGCACTTCCACATCATTTTTTTGCACCTTTGCCAATTTCCCAATTGCAAAAGCAGTCCTTGACCGACATGATGGGGCCGGAAGAAAGCTTGTTGGTGAGAAGAGCAAGTGGATACACATTCCTTGATTCAACTCAGAATTCAGCTGCAACACAACAAATCTTCTCCCCAACCTTCGTTTCAGGCGCTTAAAGTGCCGACATCACAAAAGAAATGGCCGCGACTCCCGGGTTTCATCAGAATCTTGTGAGACGCCAAGGTTCAAGGCCCTTCCAACCAAACAGGCCAATAAAGTCCACCCAATCAGCGGCCAGCTGTAGGCCCGGCGCATCAGAAAAACGCCTAAACCCAGCAGGATGAAAACCTCAGCTGATATAGCGGATAATGGAAGGATACCTGGGGGCAGGGCTATCCGAAGTGGTTGGCCACACCTCTCGTTCCTTGTTTTTGGTTTCCAAGAGTGTGATTGATATCAAGGGAAGAATACTGTCTCTTTCGGCATGCATTTCAACACATGCACCAGGGGGCCCAGAACAACATCCAGAAAGGCCTTGCATACTGCAGGACTTTAAACACTTTTTACATCAAAGGTTCGATGCAATGAAACCTGTGTAGAATTGCATGGGAACTCGTTTCTCACTTCTCACTTGGGGTGATACTATATGTGTACACGTGTGTGCTAGGTCAGTCCCATCTCCAACTGCTTAGCTCAGCCTCCCTTGCAGTACCCCTCTGAAGAATGGTAGTGGATGCCCAGGAACATAAGTTTCACACAGCGAGGCAATGAGTTCCACTGTGGGCAAGAAGATCTGTCGTGTGACCTGTTAAAATTGACAAGTTTGTGACCTGAGGGATTCGCTATCTTGGGTAGAACATACACAGAAAACAACGATGAATATCACCATCACAGCCCTCCTCCTTCTCCTAGTCCTAGTCATCTTCACTACCAACACACCCATTGTCCGCGCCGCGCCTGCGTGAGATTGAAGTGCGCATAGTGTCGAGTAGTGATCCCGGCAAACCTCATGGAGAGTCGGTATGTCTTGTACCGCACGCAAGGATCGCAACGTGTAATATCTGTGCAGATTCATGGAATTCGCCCCATTGGATTGGGCGATCCCGGCAAACACCTTGGAGACACCCCTTTTTTTGGTCACTTGATAGTGCCGCTAAGCTTCATAATGGCTACGATACCGGAAAAGTCACAGGCTTCAGCAGCCAGGAATGGTACATAAGCCATAACCTGTGAGGGGAATCGACTGCAACTGCAGCTCGCTGCCACTTCCAGAGCATCTTGTTATGTCTGGTAGGCGAGACACTTGTCAGAAATGCACAAAACATTTCTAAGAACTACTTTGGCAAATGTAATAATGAGAAGTTGTTTGGTTGTGGCCAACATTGGACACTTCAAGTTGTTTATGGTATAAAATACATGTATATTATTACATTGTAATCACGTATATGCCGGAATCTGATAAAAACAAGTGGTCTGCTCACTCCAAAAGGGCAAATGGATGCAAATGGTCCGGAGCCACCAACAATAAGATATAACCTGAGGAACTGGGTTTGTTGGTGGTGGTTTGTTGGTGTTGTGCGGCGGGCTCCGACTCAGTCAGCTTCCTTTCTCTGGAGAAGTTGAGATCCCGGTCAAAAATATATGCCAACACACTGACAAGCTGTGATGTGCTTTTCATGCTTTTAAGAACTATATAGTGAAATGCCAATAAGCCAACATCCACGTTCTTCAGATACGCCCACAAATTTGGCGAAGCTTGGTTTACCTATGCTTAGCATATGTTCTCAGCAATCCAAAGATGGCAAATACCAAGTCTGAACCGTTGGTGCAAAATGAATCAAAATGAAGCTAAGGAATCCAAGGAGCTAGTGTGACTCCAAGTTCTGGAACATTAAAGTAGAAATGCTCGCCCTCACCTCAGAAGCTCTGATCCAAAGTCCCTGATTACGTGCTAGCCCCTTCCCTGTTCTATTCGAATCCGCGTGCCTCGCACTGGGCTGGCATCAAATCACTGCTTCCACTGTCATCCAAATCCATCCAACATCCAACATACCGTGTCTGATGTCACCAAACGATAGCTGGAGTGGAACAAATCATTCAGCTAGTTTTGGTGTCCTCCAATGCCTTTGGCAACTGCCCCAAGTCACACATCCAAGTCACAAGCGCCTGCCCCCAAACGTGCTGTCTTCAGCAGCAATGCCGTGGCCAAACCGCCTGTGCAGCTTCGGGTTTCATGGCAGGTGGTGCTCAAATCTGCTGAGATTTCGGGGTGAACTTCGTGAAGCTGGAACATGCTGGAGCTGTGACATCTGTGACTCTGGACCTTGATTTAGTGGTGTATTAGCTTGTGGTTCAACATGTTCAATTTGAGTCTTGTTCACCACTGCTTGAAAAGGCCCTTATCAAATTTCTGTGTATGAACCCACCTGCGACACCAATCAGGGTGGATGCAAGGAAGCAGCCACAGAATTCCAACAGGATCCTGACTGTGGTAGGCTGCGGTCGCTTTTCTGACTCAGAGTAGGGTTTTTTTTTGGCATTTCTGCTTTAATGATTGCACTGGTGTAAAATTTGGTGATTTTGCCTTCTGATTCTACAATTCCGAAATGTTTAATGGCTGGAGTTGGGAACATTGCCCGGTCCTCAAAGCAACCTGGCCATCCACGGCCTCCCCAGACTTCACCAGGTTGACCTGAGCCCCGACTTGACGGGTTCACTGAAAGAGGGACAGGGCTAGTTCAAATGAACGCAACCGCATGTTATATGTTCAAAGCACTCGGGTTTATCATAATGTGCATATAATGTCAAGGTTATGCAAGGACTATGCAATGTACATGTACTGCACATGTAACGAAATGAAATGTAATAAAATGGAATGAAATGTAATGAATTGTAATGAAATGTAATGAAACGTAATGAAACGTAATGAAATGTAATGAAATGTAATGAAATGTAATGAAATGGAATCAAATGGAACCAAATGGAATGAAACGTATTGAAAAGTAAGGAAATGACATGTGTTGTTGTATTATATGATGATTATGATGCCATGCTATGCTATCTTATAACTGTGTTGTTTTTATTTGTTTTAATGCTTACGTGTTAGAGACTATGTGCACTGTATCATATACATAACTTACCCTCTAGTAAACTAACATAACTATGGAAAATCACCATGTTTAATGGGAAAACTCACTATAAATGGCCATTTTCAATAGCTATTTTGACATAACCAGAGGGTAATTGATCTACATTGGTCCTGTTGCGCCTATAGGACAGGTCCCAGGTGCGAAGCTGCCGAAGAGGGTGATGGCCACTGCATCATTGAGGATGGATTCTCCGAGGACCTGGGAAAGCTCTGGCTATGGCGGCTATAGGATGCCGGGATGGACAAAAATCTTAACCATGCGTACCTCTTAGGGAAGGGTGTCACATGGTGTCACCCTGGCGCTGTGTTGTACAACTCCAAGTTGCGCAACGTTCAAACACCATTCCCATCAATTCCGACTATAAGAGGCCAAAGAGCAGAGTAGTAGAGGTGGCCCCTTCCATTCTCTGCCAATCTTTGTTCTTTGAAGATGGCCAGAGTGGTAACCTCACACCATCAGTAGCACTGGAGAAACATGATATCACCAGCGCTGGATTTGGATGGCCATCCTTGATTCTGTTCGCAACCGGCCCTACGAATTCGGCCTTCAAGCCCTCCAATCTTGGCCAAGGCAAAATTTTCCACATCAGCTTGTGCGGCTTGCCCCAACGAATCCCTTCCCCCGATTTCCGAAATACCATGAACTACCGAAACTCCCATCCGTTCTGCAAAAATGTTCGAAAAATCAGCTGCCCAGTGGGCCCAGTGACTGGGTCCGTGCTGCTAATCATGGCTCCAAAGGCTAAACACTCGGCCATGCTCAGCTGCACTGGTGGAGTGGGCAGCCAATGGAGGCTGATGGCAACCACCTTAACGGCGGAACCGCCCGCTGGATGAGGCGTTAAGGAACGAGTTTTTTTCATTCTGGCGGAATGAAGGAACTTCTAAGAAAAACAAACAGTTGGACCAAGAAAGTCAAACAAGTCAGAGACACAGAGACACATCCTTGAAACAATTGAAACATCAATGGAAAACTGAAGACTTTGTTGGTCTCCGACGGAACGCACGTTCACAGCCTACACCCCAGCCGCGAATCTCAGCCCGGGACCAAGGTGGATATTGCCGTTCCCAGAAACGCATGCAAAAGAATTCCTTGGAATCAACAAGACTTCCAGCCTGCAAACATGCTGGGACATTGCCAGAAAACTCATGGCAATCCCATGATGACAACCCAGCTGTTGTATCTTTCGTACTGGGAGCCAAGAGTCGCGTGATGTTGTCAAAGAACTGTTGGCTCTTCATGCCATAACCCTCTGCAAAAATGATCGGCGCGATAAAAACCAGCCTGGCAACACTGGCGACTGGCAACTGGTATATATTATCTCGATTTCATGAGCCATGAAAACAGAATAAATATAATATGACATAAAATGACAGTGTGCATATATATATATATACATATATATATATATATTAGTATATCAACAATCAAATATCAACCAAGAAACAACAAACATCAACCATGCAACCATGGCATGACCAACACATACCACCACCACCACCACCACCAGCAGTGCGCACATGAACTGCTTGGCCGACAGATCTTCCAGCTTCTGGAAGGTGTTCCGATTGACCTGGCAGAGAAAGCCAAAATGGAACGATGACGGCGGTAGTGTTTTAGCCATTTGCCAAGCACAACTCAATGGCTACCAGAACCACAGTTCTTGTGTCTTTGTTGTATCACTGACTTATGATGAACAAAATGCTGAAATTGATGCTAGTTTCGTGTCTGATACTGCTCCTGAAGATGCATTAAAAATAGAAACAACCATGGGACATGTATGAAGCATTTATGTATTTTTTACAAATTGAGGTTTGTGTGAGAGTATGCTATTCCAAAAATCTCATGTTTCACATTGCTTTCACAATCAGTTTACCATCATTTTACCCATGTTTCGGCAATCTTGGCCGATTCCCCGCATTTCTGTGGCAATCTTTGCCTCGGGAAAGGCTGCAGCGATACCACCCATGGCGATTCCCACCAGGATGGTAGAGATGGCCTGGGGATGGATATCCATGGGATATCATATCAGAATATAACTTATATACGTTTATAATTTCTCCATTTATAATATTTATGTCCATAGTTTTGGATTTTTTTGTTTGATCAATGAATAATGGATTCTTAAAGGAAAATCATTGGAAATGGTCTATGAATGTTTATGAAATATTGGGTTTACCGGTTTACCACATTCTTATTAAGAAATACTGAAATACTATAGTAGCATCTAATAAACATGGTTAGCTTCCCCGTCACCACAGAATGCGAAAGGTCACACATGGGATACGCCCCAGATAGGCATTGAGATGGATTCAAATCGGGGATGTGCCTCCAAATTATTTGAATGGGGAACTTGGCTGGGAACTTGGTATAAATTGATCATTTGAGACAACCCCACAAGCGGATGGATCTTCACACCTCTGATCTTCTCATGAATGGGGGATGAACATGGATACAATTGGATACACACCCACTAGATCCCACTAGTAATATGTGCACTACAAGGTACCAAGGTACTGGTGATCCAGGCCGGGTTCGGGCCTCGGGGATGGGCCATGACTGCTTCTGGATGATGTTGTTCACCACAAGGCAGATGGCCTCGGCACAAGCATCTTGTCCTGGTAGTTCCTAGCAGATTATGCGAGCCGCCATCAGGGGATTATTTCCCTGGGCCCATCTGGGCCCTATAGGTGATGTTTCAGAATCCCACAAAGGATGGCGGTAAGAACGAACCTCTGCCTCGCCATAACAAGTCTGAATGAAGCTTCTGGGTACTGGGGGCTCTGTACAATCAGTATGCTTTGAAGCTCTCCGGTTCAGGGGCTTTAAAGACAAGCGTCTTTTAGGATTCTGTTGCCCTGGGGTTTACGGTGTCATGATCCTCCATCAAAGCCCCTATACGAGTACGAAACTGACACGCCAACACCCGCTTCGCCCTGACTAAGACCCTGGCCAACAAGCTCACCTGGGCCAAGTTGGGCCAAGTTGGAAGCTGGAGAAGCATTTTCCATGAGATAATGGATCAAAAATCCGGCATGAAAGGGAACACAAATAGGTCCACCTTTGCTTAATCATGGATTCGATTGCTGGCTTCTTGAGTTGCGCTCCCCAGTGCTATCTAAGCCTTGAAGAGCTGTTGCAGGATAGGCAATCCAAAAATGCTAGCGGCTGGTGAAAATCCTGGTTTCTCTAAAAGTCTCTGGCAGGGTTCGAAGACTCCAGGTATCTCGCACAACAATAGATGGAACTACCCTCATTGAGTGGACTCAACGACAGTGAAAAGAAACCCGGTTCCATCTATTTTGGGGCCACTGAAACCATGGTTCAAACGTTCACTTCCAAGCGTCTAGAAGCAAAACGTCTGTCGCGTCCAACTTCAAATCGCTCAGAGGATCATCGGGCGAAGGCATCGAATGCAAGTTGGGGTGCAGATGATGAGAATGGTGTTTTACATTGTTTTACTATGTCCTGAAATGGAGGTATGCTGACCTAAACTTCGATGCCAAAGGACCCACTGTTTTTCTTGGTATTTCTTGATATGAAGCCATCCAGCCTGAAGAGTCAGTGAAGTTGACAAGCCATTGCGGAGTGGAACCGAAGAACTGCGACATCACGTAGCCTTTCTCCTGGGACTCATGATGTTCATGACTTTTCTCGACTTGTCTGGTCTGAGCCAAAAGGGCAAGGATCCGTAGTGGCTCTGAATTCGAGAATATGCCGCTGCCTGTTTGTTACCTGAGGAGCTTAACAGATGGTGTTTTCATGTTCATGTTTTTTTTTCCAAAGATTGACCCTTCCAAAGCAGTGGATCCTGAAGTTGCAGCATGCGCGTTCTGTCGATAGATGAAATTGTCTTGCAGGAGACACGTGTGTCAAAACGTTTTGGCCAGTCTCGTTTGCGCCCAATTGAATCATTTAAAAGACTGCTCAAAGGATTATCTCTTCAACTCTTGTAGAAATTCTTGAGCTATGTGGAGGCTCCTCCTTCCCTTTTCAAACAAGCGCAGAGCCCAAGGTGTTCGGCAAGAATTAGCATGTCGTCGCCGTTGATTAAAATTGATGATCGAATTCGCAGTGATTGCGCCACGGCAGCAATCACTGGGTGATCGTCACAATCATTACATGCTCCCGTCCTGCCCATATCTCCCTTGAAAGCTCACAGTGGGGCAGATTCCTGGCTCTTCAGATTCTCGTGGAAGTGTTTAGTTTCTTGATGGCGTTATACAGTCAGAGACTTGTCCCTTCAGCAAAGCTTCGGTGGGGGAGATATGGCAAAATCACAGGCTGAGCAACCTCGCGCAACTGACGCTGGGTGCAAACTATTGCAAACTTCTATCCAGCCATAGGATGGCCATCTGGCTGCTGTGTCGAAACTGAAGGACCAAAATGACCGTAACAGAAAACTTGCAGCAGTCTGTAAGCCATTGTATGCCACCATGGTATCAAGCAATATGACATAATATCGGTGGTTTGGGTCTACTTTCCCAGTAGATTCTCATCCACTCTCTTGTTCAAACATATGACTCCAGCTTCGCAGCTTCTGCCTCAACTTCAATTTCCTCACACAGCTGCAAACTCATCCGGCTGTCACACCTGCCCTTCCAGGCGCCTGTGGGGGTCGAGTGTTTCTTTGGCCATCGCCCCAGTGCGCCGGAAGCAGCAGCCCCGAACCAGGTTCTGCCAGCCTGTGTGGACACCATCGGGCATCATTTCCTGCAACATCACATGATTGTTTGACCACCCAAAACACCTCCACACACCTGAAAGCCGGCATCAACCTAGTCAAAACGATCCGCAGAGTGACCGAAAGGATCACACCCACGGGGCCTCAACATGCTGGCTTTCAAAAAGCCTCTGGCATCAACAACCATGCTGCTATCCTAAGCTAGTCACATCAGCTGCTTGCTCCATTGGGAGCTTGGCTGCTAGCCATTCTGGCCGCAAGTTGAATTCAGTGAACTCCTCGAAATTTCTGGGCCGTCTTTGCACCAAAAAAGAGGCTCCACTTGCGTGGCTGGAATCTGGATCCATTCTTGTTGGTTGTCAACCCGGTTTCTCGGGATAAGATCCCTCGTTGGTTCCTTGTTGTCCGTCATGTTTGTGCGTTCACAGCATTTCTTCCGAATCCCAAAAGGTTTTTTCTGCAACAAAGCGTTGTTCAGGGTCTGTCTTTTGGATGAATTGCGTGTCTTAGTTGCTAAAGGGCGTGTTTTGGTTGGCCAGTTGCTGAAATTGCGGCTGTGTTCCATATTCCCCTTGCAGAATCTACAAGTACTTTCAAGTACTTTGCAATCACCCATCCGCTAGGCTCTTCCAGGTTCCAGCATACCTTGGCCAAAGATTTACCTTCAAACCGCAGAGCAAATTGGCTATCACCTGCTGGATTGGTGGTTGCCGAGCTTTTGGTGTTTGTGTTTTTTCAAGCTTTGACCAATAGTCACCTGATGTCACCTGTTACTTCAGGGTGATGCCATGAATGCCATGACCACACAGCCAAAGCTGATCGGCCCTGACCGGTTGGTAAATCCTTTGGCGAATCCTGCAACGTCTTCACATCTGCACAGCTTATGAAATATCTCACCTCAGCAGAGTGGCAGTGGGCGACCCACCAGAATTGTAGGGGAAGAGGATCCTCCAAATCTCACAGCAATTGAAAACAGAAACAAATTCATGCACCAAAAGCTCAGCCGACCTTTGTCTCCATCCTGTTTGGTGACTTTTCTAAGATTCCTGCCTGAAGTCACCAACAGCTGGACGTCATCTGCACCATCCTCGCCACGAAAAAACAGTCTTGTCTCATGAACCAACTCCCTCTGATCCTCCCAACGATAGAACTCCTCAACTTCGAGATATCAAACCTGCTTGGTGTTTCCCACTGCTCTTCACTCCCAGATCATCTCAGTGTGAATTCTTAGTCCTGCAACTGACTTGAGACATGTTCAGACACTTCGAGCCGCCGAATACGTTTATCACTTGCAGCAGCGAAGGCTCTGGGGTAGCATCGAAAAGGTGCTGCAGCTGACATGCATAGCATTTGTTAGTAGCCCAGTTTTTGCCTACTTTTGGCATTGGTTGCGCGGAGCAGGGCAATGGCGTGGCACTGGCATGGCAATAGCGAGCGGACGTGGCCAGATCAGGCATGGCAGGGTGATCAAGAGGAAGGGCGCGGACAGTGGCAGCAAGAAGCAAATCAGCAGCAAAGCAGCGGCGTTGATGAGCAGCAGCATGATCCTTGGGAGAGCCCAGGAGACCGCGAATGGAGCAGCCAGAGGACTGGCTGGTGGGGATGGGGTTCATGGTCGTGGCACGATAGATCATGGAACCCATGGGACAACTATGATTATCAGAATCGATGGTGGGCATACCAGGATTCGAATGGTAGTCAAACAGCTGAGATCAGGCAACCTTCCATGCAAGTCTCCGAGGAGACACCATGGGATGGGCAGAGAAGGGAGTCTGCTAGTTCAGTGTCCCGAGGCGACAAGGTCTCTGAGGACTTGAACCCAGGTGATGACGATGCTGAGGAGGTGCTGCAGAGTTCACAGACCAGTGCATCCGTGACTTCAAGGCCTCGAGAACCCAAAACGGGTAAGGACATCATCCCTGCATACGATGGCAGCACTCCCGTCCGAGATTTTCGGCGGAGGGTGCAGCTGTTCGAAGCGTCTACGGGCATCGACAAGGAGTTCCGTGCAGGTCGCTTAGTGGAACAGATGAGCGGCCTTGCATGGAAATGCACCGAGACGCTGGACCTCTCGAAGCTTCGTGCAGAAGGTGGAGTTGAATACCTTCTAAGCCATCTGCAACAGGAGTTGGAGCCTGTCGAATACATTCGTGTGTTTGAGACGCTCCACTACTTCTTCAAGACCTTTCGCCGTCAGAAAGGCGAAAGCTTTGTGAATTTCGACATGAGCTTTCGCTCGCAGATGCAGAAGCTTGATGAGGTGGGCGCAGGTTTGTCTGGGATAGTGAAGTCATGGTGGTTTCTGGAAACGGCTGGGCTTGGACAGGAGCTTCGAAAACAAGTGGTGACAGCCTCTGGAGGAAGTTACCAATATGAACGCCTCCGAGAGGCGCTGATGGCAATCGTCCCCAGTGTGCAGAGGGAAGATGATGTCAAAGTTTCCCCAAGTGCTCCAGCTAACAACACCACCTCCAAGGCCAAGTTCTACATGCAGAAGAATGTGAGAATCAACAAGGTTAACATGGTTGATGACGATGACGAGACGTTGGACCCCAAGGAGACCGAGGAAGAAGAGCCAGCTGACCTTGCCGACCATGATGCGGATGAATTGGAACGGCAAGCTCAGGTGCTGATGACTCAAGCATCACGCAAAAGAGCTCAAGTGGAACAGGGCAGGGGGTACATGAAAATTGAGTCGCCCGAACAACGTCAACAGCGCATTGCAAATCTCAAGGCAAGGATGCCTTGCAGTGCCTGTAAGGCGCATGGTCAGACGACCTATGGACATTGGCACTCAGACAAGGAGTGTCCCTTCTTCGGCAAGACAGAGCCGAAGGGAGGAAAAGGTGTCTTTGTGGTGGCCCAAGAGAACGATGTCCTCTCTACGAGCTCTGAGGAGGTGTTCATGGTGAATGTGAGCACCATCTATGGAACCAATTTCATGCCGAAAGACCAAGATGAGGATGACCGCTACCTTGCTTTGAGCGACACATGCTGTGCCCGAACAGTGTCAGGTGCAGCGTGGATGCAGAACACCATGCAAGAGTTGTGGAAAGCTGGCCATGAGTTCTATGTCCTTCCTGAAAGGCAAGCATTCAGGTTCGGTGCTGGGCCAAGGATTTGGTCCGAGTTTGCTGTGGTGCTCCCAACATGTTTGGGAGATGGTGGAAAGTCTGTCTACATCAGGGTCAGTGTGGTCCCAGTGGACGTTCCAATGCTTGTGAGCCGACAGGCGCTCTTGGACCTTGGTGCCATCATGGACATACCGAGCTCCATCATCAGCTTCAAGCAACTTGGAACTTCGATGAATCTGGAGACGACCCCATCCAACCACCTCGGCTTTCGATTCTGGAAGGATGATGCGTTTGCTCTGCCAGGAGATTCAGACCTTTGGGAAGCTATGGCGCTGTCTGAGAAGGAGGTGATCATCTGTGAGACAAGGACCAAGGGTTTTCCCAATGTTGCCCAAAACACCCCAGAGCCTTCATCTAAAGTGTTGGGTTATGTTGGGGATCCCTGGGAAGATAACCAAGTTCATGCCGTAGGGTGTTCATCTCAGACAGACTCAAGCAGTGCGCACTCCGCTGAAGCAACTTGTGGTAGCCATGACTTCGATGCTGGCTCCCAAGCTCAAAGCGGACTACGCTTCCGCAATCGAAGCTCGGACCTTTGTGACCAAGCACGAGCTGATGGTCCACTCCGTCGACCGCTTGAAGGAGATTTGGGCCTTGGTGAAGCCGGCGAAGGCTCAGGTCATCTTGCCGGCGGGTTGGCGCAAATGGGATCTTCAGTCGCTGAAGGACCTCTACGAGGACCAGGTGCTAGGGGATCTCGAAAGGCCAGCAGACGGTCATTGGACAAGATGGAGGCGAGGGCAATTGATCATGGAAATGTCCTTGTGGGAAGAAGATGTCAAGACCGACCTGCAGATGAAGAACGACCCAGCACAACAAGATCACCGAGTGATGTGCGAGAAGTGCGGGATCCCAATGGTTCATCGCACCAACCGTGTCACCAAGGAGCCGTTCATGGGATGCATCAGGTTTCCGGAATGCAAGGTGACCTACCCCTATGCAACAGCCGGAATGGACACCAAGGAAGTTTTCAAGAAGATGAACTGCGAGACCACGCAACGAACCAGGAAACCATCTCGCAAAAGGGTGGACAGACGGGCTCAAGCATCAGACGGTTCATGGATGCCTGTGCCGACAGATTCAGACAGCGGCGACATGGAACTCCAGCCGGAGGATGTGAAGAAGACCCACAATGCCAATCTCACCGAGGAAGAGATGCGGCTCATTCTCCAAGCTCGAGCGAAGGCAGCAGCCAAGTCCAAGAACCACAAGGACGTGGAGGAAGCCAACACGTGAATGAAAGTGAGCCGGGCCGAGACAAGATGGCACCAATTGATGCACACCAAAGTTCGAATGTTAGCATTCCTTTGTCTCCTACTGAGGTTCGGAGTCGCATCAGAGGAGGTAACGAGCGTAGGAAGCACATGAAAAGAGGTGTGATCAAGAGGTGCTATCATAATGCGAAACAGATCCTCATGGCCATGTGTTTGGTTGCTGCTGCATGTGTAGGCAGTTCGGCAGCAGCTGCTTGCAAGCACATGCACAATTCGAGACCGGATTGCTTTGAGATCTTCAGCGGATCGGCTGAGGTCTCATGGCAGTTCGCACGGTGGGGCTGGTCACCGATGGAACCTGTTGACATTTTGTATGGCATGGATCTTTATCAAGAGGAAAGTAGGCAGACGGTTTTGAATTGGATCAAGAAGTTTCGTCCTCGGTTAGTGCTCGTGAGCTATCCTTGCAAATGGTGGTCCCCCATAAATCATATTGCATGTAGTGACTCACAGGCTAAGAGGCGTTTACGCAAGAAGCAACTTCGAGAGAAACCACTCCTGGAATTTACTGAGGAACTGTTTGATCTGCAGCTGAGTCTTGGAGGGGATGCTTTGGGAGAAAACCCACTCAGTAGCATGTCTTTTCAAGAGCCACCAATCAGGAGGATTCTCTCACACCCTGCCGTTTACTCAGGCGTCAGCCATGGATGTCGACTTGGAATCCGACATGTTCGCACAGATGAGTTGTTAAAGAAACCCACGCTTTGGTTTTCCACTTCTCCTGAAATATGTGATGAGCTTTCTATGAGATGTTTGAATGAAACGATTCCGGGGCATCATGTGCATGGACTTTGCCTGGGTGGTGCTGACATAACTGCGCATGCTGGAAAATACACTGAAGAAATTGCCAAAGCTATCCATCGCGGTTATGTTAGACTGTTGAAACGCAAAGAACCTGGTAGGATAAGAAGTATGCTTCGATTGGTAAGTGCCAAGATTCGTAATGGGGAACCAAAAGGGCCTCTTAGATGGAGTGAAACATCTTTGAAGAAAGCTTTAAGTAGTTGGAATGGGGTTTTTGCAGTTCAAAATTCTGCCAACCCTGAGGACCCAGACGCCGACATGCCTCCAGCACAATCAGGCGACAGCGGTACCTCGGGTGCTGGCCTAGAACAACGGCGTGGGATCTCGCCGATGGCTTCTGGCAGTGGTGCATTGGCTTCTGGTGGCATATACTTTGCTGTGCCTCCTGGCAGAAAGTTGAGTGAGCCAGTGCGTCAGGCCATTTGCAAGATTCATTGCAACCTTGGCCATCCATCACAAGCAGACATGTTGCGCTTCCTGAAGCTGGGGGGAGTTACTGGTGAAGTGTTAGAAGCGGTTGAATGGATGAAGTGTATCACGTGTAGTCATGGGAGCAAGCCGAAAACCCACAGAAATGTTTCCATGCCCCCACATCAAGTGGTTTTTGGTGATGAAGTGCAACTGGACTGCTTTAAATCTCATGATGCAAGCGGAAGAGGACAATGGTTTCTCTCAATTTTGGATCGGGCCACTTCTTATCATGTGATCACTCCGCTCTCAGATCATTCCCCTCAAACCCTCTACCAAGTTTTCCGGGACAATTGGTTGAATTGGGCTGGACCCCCTAACCAGGTTACCGTTGATTGTGAGGGTGGTTTTGCTGGGGAAGAGTTTTGGGATCAAGTTGGGAAAGCTGGAACATTGATGCTTTCCATTGCCGGTACGGCCCATTGGCAAGCTGGAAAGGTTGAACGACATAACCAGATTGCTAAAGACATGATTCAAAAGGTTATAAACCATACTCAAGCTAAGGGGGAACAAGCTATGAAAGAGATGGCTGTTGAGGTTTCCCACGCCAAGAATTCCCTGGTTCGTGAACATGGTTGGTCCCCCAATACTTTGGTTTTTGGCAAGGAACCTCGGGTTTTTGGGGAGCTAATGCAACAAGGTAACCCATCTTTGTACCATCCGGATGTTGGAAACCCTGAAAGTCAAGTGGCCCGAAGAATGCGATATAGATACCATGCCAAGCTTGAATACATCAAAGCTCAAGCCAAGCACATGTTGGGTAAAGCAGTTCACGCAAGGACCCGAAAGATTCCTCAAGATTCCTCAACCCCAAATTGGTCAACGGGTTTTCTTTTGGAGGGATGATGTACCAAAGAAAAATCGTCAGAAGGGAACCAAGTGGCAAGGACCTGGTTGTATAGTTGGATTACAGGGTACTAATGCTTGGGTTGCGGTTGGAGGACGTTGTATGCTGGTTGCTGGTGAACATCTTAGAGAGGTAGATGGGGATGAACGGTGGTATGGCGAACCGGATATCCAGAAAGCCATTGCCTTGTTTAAGGGGGTCACCAAAGGAACTACTTACGATGATCTCACGGGACAGAAGGGACCCAAAGAAGATGATGTCGATATCAACATTGACGAACTTTTTGGGGAAATGAATGCGGATGAAGGACCCTGTGATAATGGACCCCCTAATGTTCCTTCTGATCTGGTGAAACAAGCTTGTGGTAGTGGTTGGGGAAAAGATGAATTTGGGAATCCTGTGTTGGTTTCAAAGACGGCTTGGTCATTTAGAACGCCAACCCCAAAATATGATCCCACCATTTTCCCATTTCGGACGACCTGGGCAAGAAAATCGGGTCGCTGGATTCAGCTTGAGAAAGATGTCAGATGGGTAGATCTAGCTGACCCACATGCACTTCTCTCCACTGGTCCCGTCAGCACTTTAGTTACTGTGTTTTGCAATCGGACGCGTAGAGATATATGCACTGATTCTGTTCCTTGGCAGATTAAGAAGAAACAGAGGAAAACAGAACAACAGGATGAACACACGGTTCATGTCACTAGTCAAAACCGGTTGAAGAAAATGTTGGAAAAGGAACTTCCGTGGGATAAGATCAGTGATGAACATAAACCAGCATACGTCGAAGCGATTGCAAAAGAGTGGAAAAGCTGGCTGGATTATGAAAGTTGTGATATACTGACACTTGAGGAAAGCCGGAAAGTTGAGGCGGAAAAACCGGACAGGGTTCTCCCAAGCAGGTTCGTCCTTCGGAACAAAAATGCAGGTTTGGTGGGCCCCGACGGTCAAGAGCTTCCCTTGAAGGCGAAGGCTAGGTTGTGTCTGGCAGGTCATCTGTGTCCTGATTCTCTGAGTGGTGAGCTGCAGTTGGATTCTCCTACCATTGAGCGTGTGTCTACCATGGTTTTCTTGCATAACATGGTGTGCAACGGGTGGTTGGACAACTGGTTTGTGGGAGACATAAGTAACGCGTTCCTCCAAGGGGCTCCGTTGGAAGGGAAGGAGATGTTCATGAGGCAGCCGCGCCAGGGATTGCCAGGTTTGATGCCAGGTCAGTTGTTGAGGCTGCGTAAGAGTGTTTATGGAAGACCCGACGCGCCGCGTGCTTGGTACAATGAACTTGCGCGAATCTTGGAACAGGAGTTGGGTTTTGTGCGAAGTGTTGTGGATCCTGCCGCGTTCTATCTGAGGGAACCTAATGGCAAACTGGTGGGTATGATGATCATTCACGTGGATGACGTAATGATTGGGACCGATCAGGGTGCGTACGCAGGTGAGGTGGTGGAGCGGCTTCGTGGGCGTTTTCCTTTTGGCACGTGGCAAGCTGTTGCTAAAGAGTCTTCTGGAGTGTCTTATTGTGGCAAAGAAATTCGGGTCCGGGGTTCTGGAAAGGACAGGTATGTGACTCTTTGTCAGAAGGGTTTCGTCGAAGGGAGGCTGGACTCCATCGTTGTGTCAAGGGAGCGTGCGAAACAGGTCGAGGCTCGGGTTACGGAGGCTGAGAAAACCGATTTCCGCTCTTGTGTTGGAGGACTTCAGTGGATAGCTTCACAATCTCGCCCTGATATCTGTTTCGAAGTAAACCAGTTGCAGAAGAGGATTTCCGATTTACGGGTTGGGGATCTTGTCAGGGCAAACAGATGTGTCAAGGAGGTGGTTGACAATCCCTATGAAATTGAGTTTCATGACTTGGGGCCCAATAGCGAAGTTGTTGTGTACCATGACGCGAGTTTGTTTAACAGTGTTGGTGTTGAGATTAGTGATAGACAAGCTGATGATGTTTTGTTGACTGGAAGAGAAAAGAAGTTGGTTTACTCTCAAAAAGGTGCTGTTGTTGCTATGATACGTAAAGATGATATTAATGTGGTTGGGGAGAGCGTGCGTCTCAACATTGTTGATTGGAAATCTACTACGAATAAAAGAGTTGTGGACAGTTCTCTTGCAGCAGAGACACATGCTGCAATCACTGCACATGGACTTGGGAGATTCGTGCAAGCCTTAGGAGCTGAAACTCGTTTCGGGCCTGATCTTGTAACAGCCATAGACGACGACGAATGGCAACAAATAGTTCCTATGCACATGGTCACGGATTGCAGGTCCATATACGACCACATACGTAAGGATGCCCAGCACATCGGGGAGAAAGGCTCTTTAGTGAATGTTTTGTTGTTGAGAAGGATGTGTTCCATCCGGCCCGGTACCGGCCGTGCCCGCCTGTGGTGGGTCCCAACAAGACACCAGATCGGTGACCACATGACGAAATCTGGGAGATCAAAGCATTTCCGTGAATGTCTTGGTTGGGGAAAGTTTCATGAAATGTCTGCGTCAAAAGTTCGGTTGCAGCAAAAACAGAAGAGTGGTGCTATGTTGGCTAATGGTCTCAAGTCAGGAGAGAATAGTACCAGTGTGAATTCTTAGTCCTGCAACTGACTTGAGACATGTTCAGACACTTCGAGCCGCCGAATACGTTTATCACTTGCAGCAGCGAAGGCTCTGGGGTAGCATCGAAAAGGTGCTGCAGCTGACATGCATAGCATTTGTTAGTAGCCCAGTTTTTGCCTACTTTTGGCACTCAGTACTGCCATCCCAGTACTGGTTCTTATAGATCTAACATGATCTAACCCCACTGAATTCGAATCTGGCTTTGTCCAAACAGAACATCCCCAAAAAAAATGCCCCCACTTTGCTGCGACCCCCATCCCTCAGCAGCGATTTGGATCACCATCCTGGCGTTGATCAGCTGTTGCACTTCCCCCGCCAGATGCACTGGGATCGGCATCCAAACCACCTCTGCCATGCCGCTCATTCCTCGAAAAACATGGCCCAAAATGTGAAGAAAAAACTGTGAAGTGCTTGTGGATAGAAAGGATCTAGTAAATTACATGATATAGCTGGTATTGTCGTTTTTGTTGCAGCTTCAAATCAAGATCATTCTATCCATGAAAATATGTTACTGTATGAATCTGTATGAGTATTTGCCATGCTTCAGATCATTGATTCTTCAAACGGATTTCGCAAATGCATGGCAGGTCTGAAAGGGAAAGCCAACCTTGTCCGAGGGATTCCACGGTGTCAACTTTTGAGAAATCGCCAGCGGTCAACCCCTTGAGCAGCCAAAATAGTGATACATGGACTGTTCAATCCTTTTGGGGAGTACTATACTTTAATATATATATATAATATATATATAATATATATATAATATATATATATAATATATATATATACTTTAATATACTTTATATAATATACTTTAATTCTCTGACCCACCCGTGGAACCCCCCTGAGTCACCCCACTGCGTGGTGAGGTCGGAGGGGTCGACTCCGGGGTTGCTGGCCACAGTTGTCCCACCGGGGAGCCCTGAAGCGCCGAAAGAAATGGAGCTGAAACTTGACGTGTTTTTCTTATGTGTGAAATATTTTTGCTGCCCCCCAAATCCAGAAAGTTTTTTATCATTTCCCCATGAAAACATATGAAGACAGCCATATTTTGGGGTGTCCAAGATGTTCAATAAACTCCAGGACCTCACAGGCCTGGCGGCCGTCGGAAGGAAGCAACCAGGTCCCCACTGAAGGCTGGACCTGCCAACCTTAGCTCCAAATTCGCGGTCACCCATGCCGTTACCTGCTGACACTGCTGACACTGCTGTTTCCTCCATGGCTGGGGAAATCCCATGAAATCTCGCTTCAAAGTATACCAGGAGTGCCCTGTTACAGGTGGACAATTCTTCCCACTTTCGATGATCAAAGATGCAAACAGCAAATGCTGTTCACCAATCCCAGGGATCAGAATCGAGGACAAGTTCCCCAACATCAATCATTACAATCATTACAAGTACTAAATTGTTACCTATATGGCAGTGGGTCAAAACCTTGTACCCCTGGTGAACATCAAAATAGCTGGTAAATGGATGTTCATCCCCCTAAAAATGGTATTAATAGGTATTGATCCATACCCATATCATCGACAAACAACGTCAACATGCAAGATATGTAGGCGGTGCATCTACGTCAAGTACTGGCCTTCTGTCACATTACCGTCGCTGCCAAGATCTGCCAAGCGGCTACTGGGGGAGGCAGCCTGGTTCACTTCTGGAACCTCCAGGCTTTCAGAGAGATTTGGACGGGATGACTTCACCAACAAAAATACGGGTTGTTCATAAAAACACAACTTTACCCCAAGAAATAGGATTCCGTTCTGAGAATGACCAAACTCTGAAGTTGTTCTTAAAACAGATTGGCCCCGACCTCATACCCTCAAAAGATTATCATCTGTTTAAATTGCGTTGAGATCATCCAACAACTCCCCACAGCCTCTTCGGGCTCGGCCTGAAGAGGTCATTAGGGCTGGATTCTATTGCGTGTTGGTCGCATGGAAAAAACCTTCATATCATGCAATTAGTATTAGTTAGTACAGGTACACACACATATATATATATATATATATATATACACATACGTATATACACACATGTATACTATAGTTATCTATAGTTTAATTATTGGGGAGTGCAAAAGAATATGTTGATAAAATGTCCTAGGCCCCTCATCATATCACGGTGGCAGCGCTGCAGGAATTCCGAATTTCAGTCGTGATGCCCAACCAGGAACCCTGGACACGACATCAGCAGGTGTCATCATTGGAAATACCTAGTACTAGAAAACAAATCCAGCAATCCCTCTGGTGATCTTCGATTTTTTTTTAAATAATGTTCATCATTCATCCATTGCGGGTTTGCCTTCGCTTCCAGATGAAAAATCGCGAACCAAAATCCAGCTCCCCCATTGGAGTCCTTGTCCAGTGGTGGGGGCCCTTCCGATCTCGAGCGGCGCCGTCCGCACGTTGCTGACGCTATCACCTATGGGATCAGATCCATGGTGATCCCTTTTTGATGGCCTTCTCAGTATATCCCATGATGATCCATAAACATGGGTAGTGTGACAAAAGACATGGTTGACACAAAATCTTGAAAATCAGGTAGTCACAAGATGCGTAGAAAACATGGGCAGAACCAAATCATACCTTGAGAAGCACCAAAATAGCTCTAATATGCTCCTGCATTTCTGGATCACTGGGAATGTCCACACTAATGGTATGAAAGTATCGATTCAGAGACAGTCTTCTCATGGGATATTCTTGAACACCTTTTGAATATTAATATATATTAATATATATATATACATACATATGATTATGATTGATTATGTATGAACTTTATAAAATCAACCCATAAATTCCTATAAATTCACCCATCAATACACCATTAAAATCACCCAGTGATTGGCACCCACATCCCACATCCCAAAACTTGGCATCGATTCGCCTGCCGGTCTTCATTCGTTGGCGCGGCGGTCTCACCGGCCTCCACGGCTGCCTCCTGCGCCACGAAACGTAACTGGAGAAGCCATATACCCTCTGGTAAATTAACATAGCTATGGAAAATCACCATTTTTAATGGGAAAATCCACTATTAATGGTCATTTTCAATAGCAAACCGTTAAATTACCAGAGGGTATAACAGGGAATGTCCCGATAATTTATGGCTTTATACCATGTTTATACCATGTTTATACAGCTTATACCAGTTTAGACCCTGGCTATACCATTGTCCATGGGTCATTAAATGTCCCCATTGAACATCACCCAACCATTAGGTATATGTCAATATATGGTCAATGCCATGGCTACTAGAAGGTGATGTCCAATATACCCAAAATGGGACAGTTACCAACCCCTGGGGAATGCCCCGATAATTTATGGCTTTATACCATGTTTATACAGCTTATACCAGTTTATACCCTGGCTATCCCTGGCTATAATAGGCTATACCATTGTCTGATTGGGGGATATTGGGGGAAGGTTTCTCAAAGGTTTCACATGATCTGAGATTTCAACATTGAGAAAGCGCTTCTGGAGCATTGTCTCTGATTGCAAGTGAACTGATTTGATTTTGACAAAACCGAACTCTTCACAGCGATTCAGGATATACTACTGAGCTCTCTGTATATACTACTTAGCTCTCTGTGGGCTGAATTCAGGATATGGTCGTTAATCAAAGTGACTTTGTCCCGAAGAATATCAATATTCGAAAACATTCGAACACTTTTCTTGGAAAACTGTTTATATCTTATTGTTTAAAGGCAGTTTAACATAGTTTAACTGTTCCAGGTTCACTGTTGCAGTCCATGTCTCCAGATCCCATCGTATACCCAGCTCCGCTCGCCTCTGTGTCGGCGGCCTGCTTTGAACGCACACTCGATGGTGCCTCCGTGGTTTCAGCATCCTCGGCTCTCACGGAGTTTGGGACTCGGCTGTCCGAAGATAACCCAACTGGGGGAACTCACGGAATTAACAAACCATCTGAAAGTTCTGAAAGGGAGCTTAAGAAGTGGTTCTTCATCATTTCAAATCCCAATGGGTCAGTTATGAATCGTCCCCTGTCCTCTAAAGGCTGCAAAATGGGTTGCAAAATGCAGGACATGTTCCAATGATGCAATGGCCAAAGGGCCTCCCAAGAACCTGGCTGCCAAATTCTTCCTCAGCGATCTCATGACCTTCAGCTGAATCCCAACTTGGGCGTTCCCACGGCCGAGGGAGCATCCACCATCTTCGTAGTCTGCGCAAAGCCACTCTCAGAGTTACAACTCTCGGACTCCTGGCACACGTAGGATCGCCCATGCGACTTGGATGAAGCGGGATTTCTGTAGATACTCGATCACATCAAATGATGAAAAACACCTTTTAAGGGGCTCGCTCGTCGAGTCAGGTGTTTGGAAAGGGGATTCCTCTGAATCTACTGAAATACCAAAAAATCTGATGGATGGGATGTTTCCGCAAGGCCAAAGATGAATCAATGGGAAGGTCATCCTACTGTATCTTACCTCAGATGCATTTTTTCAGTTCCACAACCAAATCCGAATGGGAACTGTGAAGGAAGTCTACCTCGAAGTCCTTTAAACAGCCATATGTTGCCATCCCGTCCCCTACCTTGGAGGCCGTTTCCATAGCCATCCTTAGCAGGTCACCGTCACTGAAAATTCCAAGAATTTGAAGATCTCCAACCCTCCAAATCTACAAAAAACATCAATAATTGATGGAAGATATCTGTTCATGATATGTTCAAACCGTCCGTTGTTTTCATATAGATGTTCACCTGCCAAGGGATTCATCTGATAAAGTGTCTTTCCAGCCATCCAACATAATCCACACTTATTCCGCAAATATCATCAGATTGTCGAGCTGACCTTCATCCTTTTCCACCGACATCCCACGAGCTCAAACATGTGGCAGGCTGGCAGGCCTTCTTGGGGTATCCAATTCGTGTGTTTTCCCATTCGTTGAAGTAATCGAATATATTAATACGTTATTTACAGTATCATATATGCTGATTAGATCCCAGACATGGACCATAGCATCCCATTTTACGATATTTTACGTATAATTATCCAGCATATGTGCAAATGTGTGAGATAGTTTGTATATCCCGGAACATCTTATACTTTTTGTGGGTTACTATCCAGCAACTTAACAAAATCATGCATAGTCAACCCAGCATTTATAGATTGTTTTTTTTCAATTTTCCCCAGGTCATGGGTTTTCCTTCTCTGGCTGTGAATTTCCCGGAGGTAAATCCATTTCGACGCCCTGGTGAAATTCACCAGGTTACACAGCATCACGCTGGACGCTCTCTTGCTCCCGCTGGGCTGCTGCAGCGCGCTGCTCTCGCTGCTCACGTTCTTCTTTGGCAGCCTTGTGAGCAGCCTCAGCACGGGGGATGATGGAGATGATGATGAACCAGTGTGAAGGGATAGATTGATGCAAGCAAGCAACTTACAATGAATTCTGAGTAAAAAGAGAAATATTCAGTATATGGTTTATTGATGTTTATTGTATACAAAATGTCGGAAGTGCCAATAGCCAGGATGGTTTCCCCAGTAACATCGGTCATCCATGGTCATCCACTAGGCCTAGGCATCCCAGCACGCCGAGCTTGCTTCGTTGGCACCTGTTGCCAGCCATCTTCCGCCACCTGCCAGGAAGCCAAGCTAAAACCATCCCACTGGATCCAACTGGATGGTGTGCCCCACCTCACTGGCCACGGGAGTGACCTCTTCTTCGGTGTGTGGATCAGCATCGACCGTCTCGGCCACCTTCAATGATTCAACGACCCGGCTCCGACACTTCAACAAAAGCCGTTCACCATCATTAACCAGAAAAGATCAAAAAACATCAGGACATCGTATTATTAAAACGTATTAAAACATATCAAAACCAACTGATGGACCCAAACCAAAAAATACACTGCCCCCCGCAAGGTTTAGACACTCGCCTCAGGAACTTCACGAACCCGAGCCCTTCTCTTGGCTGCAGTCGCAACTTCCACCACTTCCACAGCTGCTGCTTCCTGTCGAGCGCCCAGCGCCCAACCCCAATTGGGAAGTCGGCAAACCCCACACATTTGATATGCTTGGGCTGCTTGGTTTCTTGCAGTTGGTCTCCCAATCACCCCCCCAACTACATAAAATCTGGCAGTGCCTGCTTCGGAGGCAACGCCTTTTTGGCGCCTTTCTTTTTTTGCTTCGGACCTATCATCTCTGCACAAAGTTCAAAAAGTCAATCTGCTGGACCGACCGTCAAATGTGGAAGAATTCAGGTCGCTTCAAAATGGAAGTTACTTCCCACAACTTCAATGGTAGAAATCAAACGTTAATATCATGCGAAAACTGATGATACTACATACAATATATCATAATATATCAATATATATCATGCAAATATACCGTAGATCTACCAAAGAATAAGCCTAAATCAGCAACAGCTTAGCAGCTTCCCGGCACCTGGGCCGTCGGCTATCTCCCCAAGGTCCCGCAAAAGGTCCTGGCAGCAAGGCTCCAAGCCTGGGATTGTCCTCGATGTGCTGCTTGGCCATAAATCCGAATCAACTGGGATGTAAATATGATATATATGTATATATATGTAATATCATGATAGGCATGAGTACTGAATATACCTATACATATATTATATGTGTGTGTGTGCGTATACATATATATATATACATATGTTATGGTATAATTAATGTGGGATACAGATTAGTGTGGGGATACAGAATTGTGTCCACAGACTCCAAAATTATTTTGTAACTTTGGAAATGATCGCGGGGTACAGTTTTGTGTCCACAGGATTTTGGTGTAAGTTTTTTTTCATTGTTTTTGTTTTTTAGTTTTTAATTGTTTTTTATTTTTATTTTCAAGGAAAGCGTGAGTGCACCGCTGTAGACAGGGCTAAGCGGCTAAGAGAAAACCGACTGTTGACAAAGCATCTTTCACAACTTGCAACTAACAAATGAACCACAAGCATGATTTGCTTTTACCGGGTACAAGCCACTGGAAGCTGCATGTCAAGTAGCCCCAAATCTTGTGCTAGAGGCTCTGTAAGCACTGGCCTTTGTTTGCCAACCAAAAGAGAAGAAGGAAGACACACAAGCTCATGAAGCTGATTGTTTTTGTTAAGCGACTAGCGACCTTTTTTCGTAACCAAGAAAGACAGAAAACAAGGCAGAAAGGAAAGAAAGAGAGGAAGACACTGAATATATAGAATAAGAGGAGGAAGAAAAGGAAAGGAAGGGAAATGAAATGAAACAGAAATAAAAGGGAAAGGAAATGAATGATAAGGGTGTGAAGGGGGATGAAACGGAGAGAGCGCGTCATCACAACAAGCAGTTCGTCACAGTCCCGCAACAATTTTTTGCTGTTACTAAGTTGAAACTCGTCCACATTTTTTTGGTTCTAGCTTCACCCTGGATTCACATTAACAATGACAGCTTGCCATGGTTGGCATATGAGCAAGACCTCTTAACTCGCTAACACCACAATCGCGGCATGCTTGCAATCGGCAAGAACTTGGTGCTATGGCTCCATGAAATTTATCGTCGCTACGTAGTCCACAAGAAGAAGATGCGTATAAGGCTATCGGCTTTTGAGTTACGACGATCGCCACACAGGAAACAACAACCCAAAGCTGTTTCATTCACTTTACAGATCCACAATCACAACGTGCTTGTAAGACTTTACTTCAGTCAGGAGACGCTCCAAAGGAAAACGATTTTCAAACATGCACCAAGCATCACAGCTCCACTTCTCACCACAACTCATCACAGCTCCACTTCTCATCCCACAACTTCTCATCACAACTCATCACAGCTCCACTTCTCACAGCTCCACTTCTCATCACAACTCATCACAGCTCCACTTCTCACAGCTCCACTTCTCATCACAACTCATCACAGCTCCACTTCTCACAGCTCCACTTCTCATCACAACTCATCACAGCTCCACTTCTCATCACAACTCATCACAGCTCCACTTCTCACAGCTCCACTTCTCATCACAGCTCATCACAGCTCCACTTCTCACAGCTCCACTTCTCACAACTCCACTTCTCACAGCTCCACTTCTCATCACAACTCATCACAGCTCCACTTCTCACAGCTCCACTTCTCATCACAACTCATCACAGCTCCACTTCTCACAGCTCCACTTCTCATCACAACTCATCACAACTCATCACAGCTCCACTTCTCACAGCCCCACTTCTCATCACAACTCATCACAGCTCCACTTCTCACAGCTCCACTTCTCACAGCTCCACTTCTCATCACAACTCATCACAGCTCCACTTCTCACAGCTCCACTTCTCATCACAACCCATCACAGCTCCACTTCTCACAGCTCCACTTCTCATCACAACTCATCACAGCTCCACTTCTCACAGCTCCACTTCTCATCACAACCCATCACAGCTCCACTTCTCACAGCCCCACTTCTCATCACAACTCATCACAGCTCCACTTCTCACAGCTCCACTTCTCATCACAACTCATCACAGCTCCACTTCTCACAGCTCCACTTCTCATCACAACTCATCACAGCTCCACTTCTCACAGCTCCACTTCTCATCACAGCTCATCACAGCTCCACTTCTCATCACAACTCATCACAGCTCCACTTCTCACAGCCCCACTTCTCATCACAACTCATCACAGCTCCACTTCTCACAGCTCCACTTCTCATCACAACTCATCACAGCTCCACTTCTCATCACAAATCATCACAGCTCCACTTCTCATCACAACTCGTCACAGCTCCACTTCTCACAGCTCCACTTCTCACAGCCCCACTTCTCATCACAACTCATCACAGCTCCACTTCTCACAGCTCCACTTCTCATCACAACTCATCACAGCTCCACTTCTCACAGCTCCACTTCTCATCACAACCCATCACAGCTCCATCCATCATTCAGCCAACGATCACTAACAGAAACAGCAACAGTAGCAACACAGCGACCTTTGGAGGCGAGATGTTTTTTAAAAAACTTCTGCAGTCTTGGCTGCTCAGAGGGAGATGTGCCACTCCCCCCTCGGCCAGACACCCAGCTCTCGCTGGAGCCGGCCGAGGAGGGGCAGCAAGCCATCTCCCTCGACGACATATGCCGTCTTCCTCAGATCCTGAGAGCGCAGCGCGCATTCACACACACGCATGTACACACAAAAAACAAAAAAGAATTGGCACGCGCCTGGCTCCACTTCCGCAACTTTGTGCGGAAGCGGTAGCCGGAGATTTCGGCAGCAAGCGCCTTTAATTAAAAGTAGCAGTCAACGTAAAGAAACGACTTGAAGACCAAAAAGAAAAAAAGGAACGAGCCTCTACTTGCTCCGAGGTGACCCGCCACCCAGGATGGCCAAGGGTCACGTGGTACGGCATGCCGTCCCACCTTGTGCCCTTGGGCCAATCCTGGGGGGTCACCATCGGCACCTGTTTTTTTAGAAGAAAATAAAAGAAAAAAACAGAAAGAGCGCGGCGCAAACAAAAAAAAAACTAATCGCGAACCGGCCTCGTCAAAGACAAGCCACAAAAAAAGCTTGCCATCCTGACCAAGGGAGAAAACAAACACAACAAAACTAACAGAACACCTTCACCAACACAATGCGCGCCTCGAAGCGGCCGAGGTGGAGCTTACCGCTCCAGTCATTGCGTTCAATCCTAGCCACCAGCTCCTTTGGCTGGTGGCTGGCAATGTCCTGAGGCAAAGAAAACAATGTAAATCGTGAATACGTGTCGCGTGTATATACATGTAACAGAACCTCGTCGGTGAATGCAGTGTGAGGTTTTTCATAGGCGATCGCCCATGTTTTCACTGCTGACACCTGTTCATTACTCACGCACACAGACAACAGCACCAACAGCAGAAACAAGATTTCATACCGGAGCTGTTGTTGCCATCGTGAAATCCTGTCAATTATAATAATTTTTATTTTTAATTATTTTTATTTTTATTTTTAATTATAATAATTTTTAATTTAATTATGTTTTATTTTATTTTAAATATTTTAAAATTATAATATTTTTTAATTTAATTATGTTTTAGTTTATTTTAAATTATTTTTTATTTTTATTTTTAATTATAATAATTTTTAATTTAATTATTTTTTAGTTTATTTTAAATTATTTTTTATTTTTATTTTTATTTTTAATTTGATTATTTTTATTCTTAATTATATTTTGTTTTTATTGTTTTTTAAAATTGTGTCAGGATACACAATTGTGTCATTGTGTCAGGATACACAATTGTGTCTTGGTCTTTTTTTGTTGTTCAAACATTTTTCATTTTTTTCATTGTTTAAAGCTTTTTTCTTATACTTTTTATTTTCCATCATTGAAATTTTCCAGATGCCTTCCACAGAAAATTACATCCAGGTACACAATAGTGTGGTTTGTTTGGAGGGTACGCTATTGTGTCCAGCTGCTTTCCTGAGGTCATGATTTTTTGATTTTTTCAATCATTTCCTTTACCTTTTCCTTTGCTAAAGTGTTTTCTTTTAATTAATTACTTTCTTAGTTTCTTTCATTTGAAATTCTCAGAAATGCCCAGTTTTCCAAAATATATGATGCCTTATTAAAACCCAATTTAAAAACATCACTCAAACAATTTTTCAAGGGGGTAGTCCATGAGCAACCCTGATACATAATAGTGTGGTTTGTTTGGAGGGTACACTATTGTGTCCAGCTGCTTCCTGAGGTGATTTTTTTTTTTTGCAATCATTTCCTTTACCTTTTCCTTTGCTAAAGTTTTTTCCTTTTAATTAATTAATTACTTCTTAGTTTCTTTCATTTGATATTCTCAGAAATGCCCAGTTTCCCAAAATATATGATGCCTTATTAAAACCCAATTAAAAAACATCACTCAAACAATTTTTCAAGGGGGTAGTCCATGAGCAACCCTGATACACAATAGTGTGGTTTGTTTGGAGGGTACACTATTGTGTCCAGCTGCTTCCTGAGGTGATTTTTTTTTTTGCAATCATTTCCTTTACCTTTTCCTTTGCTAAAGTTTTTTCCTTTTAATTAATTAATTACTTCTTAGTTTCTTTCATTTGATATTCTCAGAAATGCCCAGTTTCCCAAAATATATGATGCCTTATTAAAACCCAATTAAAAAACATAACTCAAACAATTTTTCAAGGGGGTAGTCCATGAGCAACCCTGATACACAATAGTGTGGTTTGTTTGGAGGGTACACTATTGTGTCCAGATGCTTCCTGGTGTGATGTTTTTTTCAAGCATTCCCTTTACCTTTTCCTTTGCTAAAGCTTTTTTCTTTTATGGTATTTCTATGGTATTACTATTGGATTTCTATGGAATTCCTATGGGGTTTCCATGATGTTTCTATGATATTTCTGGAGGATTTCTATGGGATTTCTGAAGGGGTGCTATGGGAGTTCTATGGTATTCTTATGGGATTTCCATTGGATTCCTATGGGATTTCTATGGTATTTCTATTGGATTCCTATGGAATTTCTATTGGATTCCTGTGGGATTTCCAAGGTATTTCCATGATGTTTCTATGATATTTCTATGGGATTATTATTGGAATTCTCATGGGATTTCTTTTGTGGTTCCTATGCTATTCCATGTTATTTCTATGATCTTTCTATGGTATTTCTGTGAGATTCCTATGGGATTTCCATGGTATTTCTATGATATTTCTTTGGGACTACTATTGGATTTCTATGGGATGTCGATTGAAAGTAAATTGGCAGTAAAATGAAATCAATTGAAAGTAAATTCAAAGTAAATTGAAAGCAAATTGAAAGTAAATTGAAATCAATTGAAAGTAAATTGAAATCAATTGAAAGTAAATTGAAATCAATTGAAAGTAAATTGAAATCAATTGAAAGTAAATTGAAATCAATTCAAAGTAAATTGAAATCAATTGAAAGTAACTTCAAATCAATTGAAGGTAAATTGAAAGTAAATTGAAATCAATTGAAAGTAAATTTTCAAAATAAATTGACATCAATTCAAAGTAACTTCAAATCAATTGAAAGTAAATTGAAATCAATTGAAAGTAAATTGAAATCAATTCAAAGTAACTTCAAATCAATTCAAAATAAATTGAAATCAATTGAAAGTAAATTGAAATCAATTCAAAGTAAATTGAAATCAATTCAAAGTAAATTGAAATCCATTGAAAGTAACTTCAAATCAATTGAAAGTAAATTGAAAGTAAATTGAAATCAATTGAAAGTGAATTGAAATCATTTCAAAATAAATTGAAATCAATTCAAAGTAACTTCAAATCAATTGAAAGTAAATTGAAATCAATTGAAAGTAAATTGAAATCAATTGAAAGTAAATTGAAATCAATTTAAATCTAATTCAAATCAATTGAAAGTAAATTGAAATCAATTCAAAATAAATTGAAATCAATTGAAAGTAAATTGAAATCAATTCAAAGTAACTTCAAATCAATTGAAAGTAACTTCAAATCAATTCAAAATAAATTGAAATCAATTGAAAGTAAATTCAAATCAATTGAAAGTAAATTGAAATCAATTCAAAATAAATTCAAATCAATTGAAAGTAAATTGAAATCAATTCAAAATAAATTGAAATCAATTGAAAGTAAATTGAAATCAATTCAAAGTAACTTCAAATCAATTGAAAGTAAATTGAAATCAATTCAAAATAAATTGAAATCAATTGAAAGTAAATTCAAATCAATTGAAAGTAAATTGAAATCAATTCAAAATAAATTGAAATCAATTGAAAGCAAATTGAAATCATTTCAAAATAAATTGAAATCAATTCAAAGTAACTTCAAATCAATTGAAAGTAAATTGAAATCAATTGAAAGTAAATTGAAATCAATTGAAAGTAAATTGAAATCAATTTAAATCTATCAATTTTTTTTGATTTCACCGTATTGCGTACCCGGTACCTTGGTTTTTTCACATTATTCTGTATCCAAAATTTGTTTGGGGGGGGCCTCCCCACACTAATCTGTAACCTACATTATATATATAATATTCCATACCCCACTTCAAACAGCTTCATTTCCAAGCTCGTCCTCCAGTGGCCGATCATCCTCTTGTGGCTTCTCTGTGGGCCGCTTCTCCAGGCCTTGCTTTCGTCTGCGGCCTGGCTTCGGATTACATAACTATAACATATTAATTGTATATGTACCTTGTTATAATATAATATATACTACAGTAGTATGTACTATATAGTTACAGTATATCTAATTATAACATACTATAACATATTATAAGATATTATAATTATATTACAACTTAATGTAAGAGAGAGATGTAGAGGTGTGTCATAGGGCTGATCTTCCCTTGTTGCTATCGTCTACAAATGTCTACAATCAGGACAAGGAATCCAATCCCCGCCTGCCGCGTCTTTGCGGGGCTCGCTGGCACCCTTGGTTTGCCAACATCTACTCTGAAACCAATCGCTTGGGAAAGTTGGGAATGCGGATGACTGCGGATGACTGCGGTACGATCTGACTGCACGAGAGTTCTCAGTCGAGAAGGTCTTGACCAGTGCAGGATCTGGCTCCAAAACCAGCGTGAATACTGCCCCTTTCAGCTGCCCTATGCTGTTGGCTGCCCAAACATTCTATACAAGAAAGAAAAAAACTAGAGTTTCCACTGATGCAGGCATATTCCAAATTGAAGCAACATGAAGCAGCCATGGCGACCCAAAAATTGGCATTCCCGTGCATACACCCAGTGGCTTCATCGCTCATCTTTGCCAGAAGAGATGTTACCTTGGCACGGACAGGAATTAAAAATACTAAAAGGGAGGCAGCAACCCAGTGCCAAACCTTGGCTGCCGCTTAGTGGAACCATGGATGTGCGGCCATCATATAAATGAAAAAGATTGAAAAAGTATGCAAAAGTGGGAAACTGCTACCCTTGTGAACTCTGGCAGGATCGTTAGAATAATCTTTTTCTTGGGATGTCCATCTACAATCATCTACACCATTTTCAGGTGTCGCAGACTCCCAGTCCCCAACTTTCTGTGGCCAAGTTGCTGTGTAAGGTTCCACTGAATAAGGTTCCACCGACCCTTGCACCGGCCTGACGCAGTTCACATCTGACTTCACCACCGGAAGTTTCACAAATGAATCACGCAGCCAATCAATTGGATACCCAGTTCAGAATTCTACCAAGAACAATGCGTGTGTTCGAAACGGTTGATGGCTGAACTGACTATAACTGACTACTTTAAGTTGCTTTCCGCTTCCGCTTAACACCACAATCTCCCGATTCCTCGCCAGCTGGAAGACTGAAGTCGGCCTGAAAGACACGCCCTCAAAGAGACCATCCAGTACCGACGACCACCTTTCCGAGCGACAGAGTCAGCAGGATTGGATGGCTACTGCAGTGCTGCAGATGAAATTGAGGCAGCTACGCAAGAAATGTTGAAACGTCTGGAAGGGGCAACTAAGTTCTGACACTTTTCATTCAGCTGTGTGAACCATGATATGCTGGGTTATGTGCTCACTTAGACTGTGGTCCTTGCTTGTGTAAAGTGTCAAACCTGACATGCGGATACTTTGGAGTTTCCACACTTCAGCTATTGAAGAGTAGACCAAAGAATTGGACTTGACAACCCCATCCAGGAATGATCGAACAGTTTTTTGTGCTGAATAAAGCAATATTATAGAAACAAATCAGCCAATGACAAGACATTTTTCTTGTGGTTCACTTGCTAACTATGATCTCAACCACCCAGTCCCGGAAGTGTCTGGACCCACAAACACTCAACCCAGTGAACGTCCCCAATGCTTTGATGGATTTGTTGGGTTTCCCCATCCCTGTTGCTTGGTGCTGAGATGCTCATTGGGCTTCATTTTGCTCAACTTATCCACAACTTTTTCATTCTCCTCCTTCGCAGGAAAGTGGGCTGAGGCGCAGTGGATGGCAATGCCAAGGGAACCAGAAAGCAAAAGCGGCGCCGACGGAAGTTCCAAGCATCAACTTGCCCTAGTTGCTTCAGCACACTTTAATACTGCTTTCGCCCGCGTTTCATTCTGTTGCAGCTAGAAAATGCCCTTAAATCAACCAGATTTAGTTTCTTGAAAACGCTCCAATTCACAAATTCAGACTGTCCTGATCCATTGCTTCCAGCGATGTCATGGCAGTTTCTTGCAATGAAACTCGGACAGCCCACTCATATCACTCATGTAGTTGTCTTCCCTTCTAACACTGTTGCAAGCTTTCCAGCCTGTTTTGGACCTTTGACACCATTTTTTCAGTTTTGATTGTTGCTGTGGGGGCACAAGGATCAAAAATCTAAATGCGAAGACCTAGAGTTCGGCGAAAGGCTGAGGAGCAGATTGTCTGTTCAGTGGCTGGGTGTAGAAAACACACCATATGTTCCACATCTTGTCAGAGCCCATAGGAAAACACCCAGAGTGGGATTGGGCATTAATATGCATTGATCATATGCACAAATGATCGCACTCTGCCCTTCTTGAGCCCCGTGTCTGCATTCTGCTTCATCTCGCCACATTGACGAGAACCTATGATGAATTTGAAAAAAACAGTGTCAAGTCAAGTGCTGAAAAAAACACCAGCCTGTACACACACACAAGTCCCAGGAGGCAAGTGTTCACATCGACCATGCTTCAATTCTGTTTGCAGAGATGCTGCCACTGTGTGAGTTTCAGCTAGTCATCAGAAACTTCACCCACTCAAGGACACTTTTCTCAACTTTCAGACACCGCCACTGTTCTTCAGCAGCTTCCAAGCGTTCCCACCAGGCTTGGTTCGGGATATTTTGAGATGAGAGCGCTGCTCAAGCTTCTTCAAAGTACCAATCTTTCACACCTTGCAGGAACTGAAAGACTTCGGTCGCCACCTCCTTCGGCAAAGCTGCCACTTGAGTTTCATGCTGCAGAGTAAGAGAAACGATGAAAAAAAGCCAGCAAATGCCTGGGTTCGGGCATGCATCGCCTGCATCTATTACATGAGACACAACTGGTGCAGTCTCAACAGAAGCAAAAAGAGGCAATCCTCCTTCAATTCTAAATGAACCAACACTCACCAAGTCACCAACCACCAATTCACTGAAGTTCACTCTGCATCTGCGAGCTCTCCTGGTGCTTCAGATTTTTGTCTGGGTGCCAACTGAGGCATGCTGCCTGCACGAAGACTTGGACCGAATATTTCAACAGGAATGAGGCACGCCTTGTGATGAGCATTACACAAGTCCCCATTCGCTTATCAAATTTGTTGGGACCCAAAAGGGGTTTCCCTACTTTGGGGCAAGTTCATGGAAGTTCCATCTGCAAACACAACCAGCTTGACCAATGCTCTTGCAAAATTTGACATAATGAAGCCATGCGATGCCATGCGATTCGGGCATTCTCCAAATTTGCAGGCAATGGACCACTTTCCAGAAATGGAAAAAAAATGAAAAAGTGTCCCATGTCACATGTCTTTCCAACGACACCGCGCTTTGCGCCAGTGCGGCCAGGCCACCATGTAGGCTCTGCGCCGATGCGCCAAAGGTTTCTCACGAGACCTCAGATGGCCAATTTCATATCCAATTTCCCCATCTGGATATCCGTCAAAACTGGATCCTGAAAATGAGATGGTTTTGTATTTGTTTGTACTGCAAATAATCAAACAAATCACAAAAATGCGCGGTCCCCTGGGGTCCAACTGCAACCTGCAGCTGTATGCTACCCCTATTTTGTCATGGAGTCATGAATAGGTTCAATGGTTCTTGCTTAAACCACACTGGATGGTCCGTTTCACAACTGGAAAATTCATGGCCCTACTCAAAGATACTTGAGCCGGAACCCTCAATCTTCACAAGAATGCAACAAACAAATGTCAAAACAGATCAAAACCAATCCTAGAGGAGATGAGTCTATAAATGATATATATATATATATATATATGATATATGTAAAATATGTACAGATCCATACACTATATAAATATACAGGCTTCCGTGGAGTCCACGGTTCACATCGGTTCACCCAAGCGGCTTGCGCATATCGGCGTAGACCGCCTCTGCCACGCGGCGTGCCTTGACACCCTTGGGCCACTCCACATTACGCGGAAGGGGCAGCTCCTGAGGGCAGCGGCTACAGCACGACTCTATCTTTACATGCCACATAGCTGCCACAATTCAGATTCCAACTGCAATTGGAGAGTGTCTCTTCAAACAGTATTCCATTTGCGATTGAAGAAAAAAATGAAAAAACAACTTAGAAATGTAAAAATGAAGATGAAATGAGGACTGTGACGGATGCCACTGTGTCTGGCTGAAGCTGAAGCGGCTGAAGCCTGATCCCTCCCACCTTTGCGCCACCCGCGCCGCTCTTCCCCGCGCCGGTGTTCGGCGCAGGCCGGGTCTTGGGAGCTGCCTGGAAGCCCCAGTGAGCAGTGGTAATACATAGCATTGGTGGTTTTGAATACATGGATATGTATATATATACAGTATATATATATACAGTATGTGTGTATATATATATACACACACACTTGCGTCGACTGTGTCTTTTTGGTAAAACGGCGTATACATGTATATATTATGGGATATTATGGGATATTATAGGTATATAACGGATTATAACGGTATATACCTATAATCATCATACATCATGGGAACGTTCTCCCAATGGCTATCCCTGGATCTCCAGATCCGGAGCCTTCGGGGCCAGGCGTTGCTTTTGACCCGGTGCCAGGCTCCACTTCTTCTGTTTTGGAGGTGGCCTCAGGGCAGCACTTTGCTTCGAAAAGTTACCCTCTGGTTATGTCAAAATAGCTATTGAAAATGACCATTTATAGTGAGTTTTCCCATTAAAAATGGTGATTTTCCATAGTTATGTTAGTTTACCAGAGGGGATGTTCTTTGCTTTCATTGTCCCTCAACAGTCATGCATAGTATGCACAATATGCACAATATGCACAATTGTGTGAGTGTTTCGTGAAAAATGGACAGTCCACGTATGTCCACGTACACAATCTATACACGTGCATGGCAATGTAGTAATGTACTACTTTAAGTACTGAGTACTGGCCATTATGTGGTAGATTGTGGTAGTAATATGACACCAGGCATTTTCCACATGAAATGGATTCCAAAAGCAGGGATGCCGAACGTGATGCGATCAACTCACTCTTTGATGGTCGTAAAAATCATCGAACTCTTCAAATCAACGGAAAATTCATGGGCCAGCGCTTGCCTTCCAGGATCCGGCACAGCCTTGTAAATGAAAGCCTTTGGCCTCAGATCCCACCATATCCCACCAGTCTCCACTGGTAGATCACCAGCATAAAAAAAACAAAAGGATACTAAATAAACAATTCAACAGACATCAACAGACCCTGAATATCTGGAAATATCTGGAAAGCAGCAAGTGTTTCCCTTGGGTGTCCAACCGTCCACTCGCAGTGGGCACTGCTCTGGGCTCCGAGGCACCTCCAGCCTGGAGCTGAAGTCCAAGAAACTGATCCGTTCTTTACTTGAAGCATAAACACCTAGCAGCTTAATGAATTGTCCATGATGGTCTTTTTCAATCCCTGCGCAGGGCAGCATGAAGCATGATTCAAGAATTGAGTGACTGCATTTCAGACTCCTTCGCCCCTGAAAATGCCATGTCTTCCCAACATTTGGTGGAGATTGTGACCAAGCTCCCCAGCGAAGGCTGTAGACTCAGGGGAGGGCTCCGGAATCTGCGTTGCCTGGCGGAAGACTTGCTGTCAAAAGGGTTGATTTCATTAGTATATATGGGTGTGTATATATATATATATGTGATATATATATATATGTGATATATATATATATAATTATGGGGTTTCATCAACCAGTAACCAGAATATTTCACTGAAAAAGGTCCATCTGAATAAAACTTGGGGCCTCCAAAGGGCTGGTCATCGGCTCCTCAGTGGATTTGCCGGCTTCTGGCACCTGGGAAAAGGGAACAGGCGTCTGTCAGGAAAAAATGCAGAGGTTGTCCCTGCCCATTGCGAAGAAAGAGTAAATTCTGCCAGCAAATCAGTATACATATGTTTCTCTATATATATATACATAATCATCTAATGTATAAACAAGTATGCATGAATGTGTATGAGTATGTGTATATTAGGTGCCGAATCTCGCCGGGATTTTTTTTTTCCCCTGCCCCGGGGGACATGCAATGTTCTTTTGTAGATAGGATCTTCATGGATGTTCTCCACTGAGCTGGCATCAAGCTTGGCCACTTTGTGATGGCAGTCACCCGCACCTCAGCTCCAGGGCCATCCTCCACGGCAATCATCCAGCGCTCTCCGGTGGACAAATTGGTCTGGATCATGTTCACCTAGGGGCCCCAGAAAAACAACAACGCCACTGGAAGATCTGGAAGGTGGAACAAGAGTGTGGCAGGGTAAGATACATGCACAGAGAGGGTTTCTGAAGTTTGGTTTTGTCTCAGATTTTTTAGCTCTTCATGAAATCGATCCACAACAGGTGCTGCGTTTTTGTGAAAGCAAGGCAGGTCCCGTTTTATCTGATGTCATAGTCTTGAAGCTGCAACATTTCAGTGGGACAGATGCCGCTTAGCCACGACATCTACCTCGAACTGGCAGCCATTCACGCTGTAACCTTGCAACTGCATTGGGAGCAGCTAATTTCTAGTTGGGATTCAACACCTACAGCCAATCGCCAATCTTGATGGGAAGAATGGGAAAACAAAACACCAAACAGGAACAGGTGACGCGGCTTGAGTTGGTGTCAAGTTTGAGTTGGTTGCGAGACAGACTTCACCAGCTACAGGGATACGTTGAAAAACCACACCATCCAACACCATCCAATGCATCTGGAAAAAGAACATCCAAACTTCGAACATCTCCACTGAGCTCCCAACGCACCACTTGCTGCCCAGAGTTGAGGGCCGCCCAAAGCTGCCTCTCAGCCTCCTAAGATCCCAGTGGATGGTCACTAAGTCAGTAAAAAAAGTGAAGCACCGAGTGATACATTATGTATATATATAATATATATATATATTATACTGTATGTATATATATATATACATATAATGTACATATAGGGAACTATCCATCATGGCAGATCTGGTTGCAAAAGATTCAAATGTCGATCTAGTGGGAACTTGCTCATCCTCCGGAGAGCCTCAAACTGGCCCGTCCAGACTACAATGAGCTCCAAACCAAACGACAGAAATTCCATTACAGAATGTTACCAGTACCAAATCACCCAAGTTTAGATTTGAAGTAGAAAAAGGCGATATGGAAGAAGAATGTTCCTCAAAACAAACCTTGGCCGCCTGCCAAACTTGCATGACAAACGGGCCCACAAAACACCAGGCCCAAGGCCCCCTGCCTCACCAGGGTCCAGCCAAGTGCTCCCATCTGGGCACAGATGAGGCATATTGGTTGGTGCTAAGCTCCTAGAAATCAAACAAGATGGGTGATCTTTATGAAAATCTCATGATAATTGAAAAATCTTGCACTGAATGATATGAAGGCCATCCATGTTATTCAAAGGTCAACAAGGTGGGCCCAGTGTGATACAATGATGCGGCGCAGGAAAAAAAATGTCATCTTCCTGAATCTGAGCAATACAAAAATACAAATAGGCCACTAGACTTCATGGCTGGCGCATATTGCCGTCATGTTCCTGATGCCAAAACATGACTAGCTTCAGCCTTGAGAAAAGTCCCACCCTTGGTAGCCCAAACTTCCATCAGTTGGACAGCAGCGCCTTCCTTGCCTTCCGCCCAGCTGTCAGCAAGTCCTCCAATAGCCCATTAAAAAGCGATCGTTATTACATATATGTAAATGACATTAAATGACTGTAAATGTGTATACAGTCATGAGATATCCTGATATCCATTGATATCCATTGATATCCTGTATTCAAATGATTGGAACTCATCTCTAGTCCAGAACTTCATGGATTCTCTGTCATTGGATCTCGTCAGCACTTCTCCATGACATCACATCTCGAAGCCAAGGAGGTCAGAGTTGCTTGGCTCGTTTTGAAGAAGTGCTAGTCACTAAGTCTCCCATCATTTCGTAGAAGTAAAAAAAGTACGACATGACTACACCCATAGAAATCAATCGCAAATCAATCGCAGCTACATATTGGAAAATATCATTGAAAACAGCTTAGAAAATGTCACTAGTATTTGGCGCTGAATTACTCCCCGGCCCGGCAGCTAAAAGATCCACAACATCAACGCCTGCATCACCTTCACTCGAAGCATCACTGGAGTTCCTGGATCCAGCAAAGATTCAGAGGATGTCCAGCCAGATTCCTTGATTTTCATGGAAACATAGGCTAATAGGATGTTGTGCTTTAAAAAGAAAGTCGACATAGGCTACATAGGACTACAGTACAAGCTTAAGTACTGTACAATGGCCCAGTGGCTAAAGGATCAACCTTCAGCTGGGGCCAGCCTTCCTCTTCCCTTAGGCCCCGGCCAAACGATCTTTTTCTTCTCCCCGGTCTCGACATTGCGTTGTTCCTTGGCCCCAATCTTGGAGATGCTTGGATCTGTATGATGCGAGGGAAGGCTTGGACATCAAATGTCGCCAACTAAAGGAAGCATTATGAAGCATTCAAAAGTCATTAAAACTTCAAACAATTGAGCCAAACCCAAAGCCAAACCTACCACGGCTCAGTACTGGTTGAGTTGTTTTTGCATCATTGTGAAATCAAGGGGTTCGGCTCCTGGACAATCCCCAAACATCTGCAAGCAACTATACAACCCAAGGGGCCTTCCCACCTGGGTTGCCCCACCCACACAGTGAGGTCCACTTGAAAAGACGCCCCCTGCCAGTTGCAGCAAGGATGGAGGAGGAATCTTCGAAGATCTTCGAAGCCAAAGAAATGAAGTTTGGAACAGAACGGCAAAGGGCACCAAGCCTGAAAGGAATAGTCCAACAGCTGCTCCCCACAGTACCAAGCCACCAACAGCTGAGCCGAGATCTCATGGTCCAAGCGCACCCAGGAACCCTCTGCATCCTGCAAGCAGCCAGCAGCTTTGCCGGGGGTCAGGTTCTGCATCTTCTTTGAGCATGGGGAACTATGAGAAAATTGATGAACATTGGACCCGCTGCCATTCTGAAAGTTGGCTTTGGTCAATGATCCGCTTGGGAAATTTGGGAACTATCGCTTCTTTCCTCCATCTCCAAAGTGCCATCAGAACACTTCCACTTGGACGAAAGCCTCAACCACCCCGAAATGGCCTCTATGAGCCACTCACCGCCTTGGAACAGCAATCGCTTCATGTTGGGTTGTTAGTTGGACATGGGTCAAGCCCTTAGGGTTGTGTTTTGGGATCAGAAACACTCAGAAACCATCCACTTTAGGGGGATAGAAAAACTTGACACCAGGTCGTTCTGCGCCTGACTCGTGGAGTGTTGCGTCTTGATTGCGAGATCTCCACTCCGACACAACTGGATCGTGTGCCTAATCTTGGTAGTTGTTGATAGTTTTTGCATCACTTCTCACTTCTGCAATAATCGAAAAGGGAAAACAGGCCACAAGTGGTCTTTGGGTTTCATCTTCGGGAAAATCCATCCATTCAGACACAAAAAAACATGCAGGGACACTGTAGCCACTCCTTCACCATCCACTGAGTGTCCAATCCAAGGTAGACTTCTGGATTGATGGAAGTCAACTCCTGGGTGCCACCAGGGGCTCAACAAGCTGCAGCTGGGGTCTTTATCATCTTTATCCAATCTGAGGGACTTGTCGTCGTTTGTGCAAAGGAGTCAGGGTCTTAGTTACATCTGTGAAATGAGTGGTGCCCTCTACATCTATCCATTCTTCTGGATTCCATTTTTGCAAAAACATGTCGTGTTTTTGCAAGTTTTTGCCATTCAAATCCATGGGTTGTGATCTCTGTGAAAGAACTCACACAACTGTTCGGATTCTTGACGAATTCTGCATGACACGGTTCATGTTTTTTTACAGTTTCCCTTTCCCATCTCATCCAGGTCTCACCTCACCAACTGCATCGGAGCCCTCCACGGTCGCAGCATAGCCAGCTGCGTAGCCAGCCGCACTGGCCGCACTGGCCGCACTGGTATCGAACCAGGCGATGCGGCATTGCCTTCCAGTTTCCTGCTGGGTTTGCAGCTGCTGATAGAAATCCACCTGGAAATTTCCGTTCGGCAGCGCATACCTCGCCTGGCAAAAAAGGCAACAATGTCAGGTGTCTTACACAAAAAAACTCACAAAACTGCAAGTGGACGCCTGCAACACAATGAGTGGTGTAGTGTATGATAGTGTATGTATTTCGAGGCCCCTGCTCCTCAAACAAAGCAATCCGCCAATAGTATGAACAACCCCCCTCACCCTAGTGTGACAACTTCCCATTTCTTTAGCCAGATCTAGCTGCCCGGTCCATTGATACCCCTCTACATCCTGAGAGCAAAATGCAGCCTCCAGTTGGCCGTCAAAGTACGCCTGCAAGAGCTGTTGCCCGATCTCCTTGACAAATCTCACTGTCACTGCGGAGGTACACAATACTTGGGTATAAAATGGATTGATATGGTATGAGCCAGTAATCATGGAGGTAGTAGCCAGCGATGGTTAGGGGTATAGCCCACAATGAATGGGCATATAAACCCACAACCTCTGAATTTCTCTGGTGCGAAGAATGGCACCACTCCCATCGCCGGGATTGTTGCCTCTCCTGATCAAGCGGGATCCACTGCTCTGGAGATTCCTGAGGAACAGGGGAACCCTTTCAAAATTGATTTGACTGCCCTGACCCCAACGAATGTGTAGCGACCAAGGAATCCGGAAAAAAAAGGTCTGTGTGCCAAAGTTGCGGGACATCCACATGTATGGGCAGTGGCTACAGTACGCAACTACTTTTAGCTGTGAGAGTGCAAGCTCTCCAGCGGGCTACAACCATGCAGGAGTCAGCACTTTGACGCCTATGGAGTGTCCAGTGCAACTTGTGAGAATAGCCACACCTATAGCAAGTGAGTTTCATTGAGTTTCTGTACTTTGAGGTTTGCTGTTGAAACAGTTAATGGTAACACCATGTAACACCTAGACCTAGACCTTCTTTGGATGATCTCCCGGCAAGACTTTAGAGCCTCCACTCGCCACTCACCTGATGGATAGGACGCTGCCTGGTCGTGCACTCACCCTTTCAATCCATGTCACATGTCTGATTCTAAGCTGCAAATGGGTCCAATGCCCAGACAAATGACTGTGCAAAGCTCAATTCAAGTTGATGTCCCAACAAACAATGAACTGTGGAGGGCTGGTGCACGCCATTGTTCCAACTATGCCTTTCTTCACACGGTTGACACGTTCAAACTAGCCATTTTTTGCTGTATGTCTTCTTCAACTCCCGTGCGCAAAAGCCATTGAAACTCCAACTGCAAAAAATGCTTTACACTATGTATAATATCATATATATATATATACATTTATATATATACAAACATATAATTACATGCGTATATAAATATCGTATATATACTATAATATAGAGTCAAAACAAAATGTCAAGTCGCATTTGAAAAGGTCCCAAGCCCGACCTCCTCTGTTCGAGCCGCCTCTTTGGGCGCTGCATCATACTTGCTGGAGGCTGAGCCCGCACAACCCATGGCATGGCGGAACAGATCCACCTTTGCGCTTGATGAGGGGAGGAACCCACAATTTTTCCATCAGTCATCTTTGATCTGTTTTCTTCAGTAATTGATCAACACAACCCACAGATATAATATCTCTGATCTTCAACCATCTGTGATCTGTGGGACTTTCCTGCAAACTATCGATGGCATAATGGCATCGTTACAGCAGCCCGCTTATCAGCCACGCTTTGTTGAGCAAATGTGGAGTTTTTCGACTTTCAATTTTTTTTGAGCCAAGCTTCCACAAAAAAGCCTCAGAGCCAGTATCCCAAGAGACTCTTTTTTGATACTTTGAGCACAGAAGTTTGAGACCATGACACTACAACAGGCGCTGGACTCATCAACCACAGTTTCGGAATATCAGAACAGAGAGCACCCGCTGCCCGCTGTTTTCCAGGGCTGGCTGGGTCTGCGTCTTTGGCCTCAGGGTCAGCATCAGTCAGTCCTGGAATTCCTATGGCTTGCTGCACACCCCAATTCGACAAGTATGTGCTAGTCCCGAAAGGTTGAGTCGGTCAACCTTGACCAGAGCTCATATGACTCATACAACAGGATCAACAGGACATCTGGGTATATCAAAGGATGATCCCGACCTAGCGACCTATAGGACCTGTGATGATCAAAGATGATCAAACAACGATGTTTCCATCCTCGGAGCGGCAGACCCAGGCAGATAGCTCAGCTCCAATGTCCAATCTTCATCACCCTCAGCATGCAGAGACCTCGATGCTCATGGCCTCTGCGACCCTTGAAACACTGAGATGATCTGAGTAGTTATCGGGACCAGCCTTGCCGAATTAAAGCCACAATCTTCCTTTTCTCTAGAAATGAATAAGAGAATTAGGTATATATATATATTAGGTACGGCCGTTTCGTGTCGTTTCTAAGACGCATCTAGCAGCTCCAGCAATCCACGCATGGCTTTTCCTGAGAAGCCAACCGTACAAGACAATCAGAAAAGCTACCGACACCAAACAGAGCTGGACTCCATCAGTGCCACCAAAGAAGCGGGCAGCAGAAAGACCTGGAAAAAATGAGCGAAAACGCAACCCCTGGAATTGTGTGACGCTCGGCCTCTGCATGCTCAGTCTTCAGACAATTCATGACAATTCACAATTTGGGTCGTTGCGATGATGAATGAAGACAGGAAACGAACAGGTTTAAGGTTGATGTTGCAAGATGTGAAACACAATTGAAGAACTAACACCCGGAAACCTGCCTGCTGCTGGCCCAACTAGTGCCGGCCTAATGGACGAAAAGAGGGTAGACCCCCGCATGGCCCGATAGAACCCACCAAAGGTGTGTGGACCATCATGCACTCTAGATCTCTAGTATATACTATATATAATATATAATTATATATATATATACACATATATATTCTATATATCTATATTGTTTATCTCCAAGCTCCCAGCAAGGCATACTGGAAGGCAATACTCGGCACCAGCAAGAGCCCATGCCTTGCATGTGTGTAGATTGTGAAGGATTGAACCGGCAACTAGAAAATATTAGAAGCACTTCCGAAGCACGTATTCACTGGAAGAAGGATGTAGAGTGAGTTCGCCATGATCTCAAAGTTCAAACCCTTACGTTGCATTTGGTCACCCTTGCGCCTTTTTGCCAACACAGTATCCCGCACAACACTTGTTCCTACCATAGGGCCCTGACGCAATCGGCACCCCTAGAGTAGCAAAGAATAGCCGCGGTAGCCAGCTTTGCCTGGAAGCACAAACAAAAAGACAGCCACGCACTCGAAATCATGGCTGTTTTACTGTATAAATAGCAATGAAGAGTAACTGCAGACCTTTGTGGACTCAAGCACTGGCTGATTAGATACAACTCTGATGCTCAAGCAATGGTCTGCTGATAATTCGCAGGGGAACGGAGCCAAGCTTCGCGCCCTGCCAGCAATGCTAGCTGGTAGAAGAGCACCCCAAGGGCTGGAGGCATTGAAATGCTGGGACCCAAGACCGCCTCTGACTCAACAGCAGGGCATCATAGGGTATCTCATCGATGTCACGAATTGCTTGCGTTGGCCAGATATGATGGCGTTCAAAGCACATGATGAATCTACGGTAATTATATATACAATCTGAAGGGTCAAACTGCCAAACAATCAATGAGCCTGCCTTTCTGACATGGAAGCCCTTTTGTTAGCAATTTTCTGCGGAATCCCTTACTCAGTCAAGAGCCATTAAGAAGAAATTGAAACATTGGGGTCTTTCACATCACATCATTTTTATGAAGACTGCATGATGTGACTGAAAGAATCTCACTGAGCTTGGCACAGCTGGTACCATGACCATTGCTGCCACGGCGAAACCAAACAGGGCCGACAACAAAGGTGCGATAGGCTGCAGCACGCTACCCATCGAAGGTCGCCCCGGTGGCTTTTGAAGCTCCACCTGGAACCGGCTATACCAATAGTTGACCAACCACCAAAGAACCTAGATCCATCTATGCACAAGCATTCACTATGTCACTACGTATACACTCAATCGTTTCAATCGTTTCATTGTATTTGCGCTTCCAAGTCCGGTGCAGCATGGATGAACCATGATGAACCCTTCTCTCCAAATCCAGCGCCCAGGATCGCTTCTACCTCTTCGCGGATGTCGACGGAATCGTGCCGAAAATCCATAAAAGTCGTCGACACCTGAAGTGACCCATGACCCAGCTTCAGCATCTCACTGGACTGGAAATCCTGGGAATTCAATGCCAAAACAAAGGTGCAAATTCTGCATTGTTCAATGACCTGTGCTATTTCTGGACAAAATGAAAAACACATCGCTGGCACAGCATAAGCCCTTCAAGTGCATGCCTTTTGATGTCATTGCATCATATTGCATCGAATATGTCTGCAACATTTCTGCAACACCATGCCTGGCTACAGACCAATATGCTGAGGCAAAGAACCTTCGCCAGCGGCACACATGGCATAGCCATAGTGAAGGTAAAGGATTGACACTGTTGTCTGTCAAAGGCTCATCAATACGCCCCATCGTTCAACAGATCGTGTCGCAGAACGAATCTAATTTCGAGTTCATGATCACCTCAATTCAACAGAAAGAGACATTGCGGTGCTGTTTGCAAGTTCGCTCGAACATTTGGGGTGTTTCTCATTGTGTTGCAGGCGTTGCCATGACACAGATGGTGCATGCAATCCGATGCCTTTACGCAGCATTCGAGCATCCGCCTGCAGAATTGACGTGTGTCTAGCAACGACAAACATGCCCAGGTGCACTGCTGGTTTTGCTTATGTAACAATAAACAACAAATGCCAAAGCCTTCTGTGCCAACGCCATGCTCGCGTTGCGCATTTTGAAGCCGACATTTGCATTGATGTCACCCCTCTCATCAAAGTGCAAATTTGTGGAGTTGATTCATACAAAAATTCTTCAGGCCTTCAGGTTGCCCATCTGTCTCAATCTTGTGTTGCATCACCAAACACAAAAAGACAAAGCTGGAGAGGTGTCTACACATTCAGAAAACAAACGTCCATTGGACACGTGATATTTGCATAGCAATGAGACCTATTGTTGGATGCAAGCCTAAAAAATACCAGTGTATTGCGGATGTGGCGTTGCGGCCTACTGGTTCACTGTAGCTGCAATACACTGACATCATGGCAGTCAATTTGGTCACGACGTTCTATCAGAGTGGATTGCGTGGTACCTGTGGGGCCTTGACCAGAGAGGCGCGCATACTGACACAAGACAATGTTTATGTGGAAATATGAACATCAAATCATATGTTCAACAAACCACATTATATATACCTGAGAAGGGGTGGAACGAAAGCCAGCGCTTGCTTTTTGACTCGCGCGGGGGCGCGTGAAACTCCACCTCATCCATATGGCATGGCTCAAACATGAAGCGCCCCAACATCAACAATTGCTATCGGGTCATAAGTTTCCAATCATTAAATGGACCTTTTTAGGGTAAACTCCACGATTTTGTAACTTCTATATCCAAATATGTTTCCTACAATGTACTGCGGCATTGTGAAAAGTTCTATCTCAAGTTCCGCAAATCCGCCTTTGGTTGCTCATTTATCTTAAAACAGCGCAAGTTTGCTCCCACCTATTGTAGATAAAAAATACCCGCTTTTTTGTGTGAACAGTGGTCATGTGACCTCTCAAAGTCTAAATTGTTTTCTCCCCAGAATCGTGGTCCATGCTTCTCCGCGAAGTTCCGCAACATTTTGGCCGTACGGTGCGAAATCAAAACATAGCTCTACTCGCAAAATGGGCAGTGCAAACCCAAGACAATATTATAACATACGTAAGAAAGGGTATAAGAACGAATGAAAATCGAGGAAAACAACGCAAAACCCACGGGAAATATAGAACAGTGGCGAACATGCAGTCCAAATCAAAAGTATATATATATATATATATTTAGGCCATTTACAGACCTGGGTGCCCCCCCCACCCCCCAAGGGTCTGGAAAATAGGTATTTTACAGGAAATGTCGCGGAATAGCATCATCCCTGACATCGATAGAGATAATTGTTTGGCATCCCGGAAAATCTTCTCAGCTATCACACTCGCCAAACATCCCTTTTAAAAGGCACACATACTATCACGGACGTACAGATGCATATCATTCCCGTCATTGCCATTAGAAGATTCAAATTCTTTCTCGATGTTTTAGTACAAGATTCACTTTTAGTTCTGTTTCAGCCTTCTCAGTACGGCCTCTTACAATGATATTACAGCATTTGTCTCCTAACCTAGGTGGCTCCTGGGCGCAATCTTCATTCCAATGCTTTGTGACAATAACCAGAGGCCTGGAGCCTATGCATCACTTGACAGTCGACTCAGTTCTAAACCGGAAAGACTATTCCTTCCGTTTACCAGTAGATCGTTTTTGTAGTTCTTATCACAAAACTACCAGAATCAGGGAGGCACCAAAAAACGTCAAACAGCTTTAAGCATTATAAATACTCTAATCTGCAGATTGTATTTATTTTTCTTACTCTGTGAACGAAATCACACTTTTCTAACTTCACACAGATTACCATGAAACCAATTTTCCCATGCAACTCCTAAAATCTTACAACTCATACATCTTTTTTCCTATACCATCCGCATCTTGCTCCAAGGTTTCATGGCAATGTCTTGTACGCGAGTCAGCCACTATTTCCTATCACCAAACTACATTGCTCATCATCTAACATTATCTACAGAAACCAAATCGGATTTCCTGCTCAACGTTTCCGCTCGTTGACATTGTCTTGGCTTTCACTGTATTTTTCTAACATGTTACATGCCTCCTAGCATGTTCACGCGTGTCCTCCATGTTGTACTGTTTTCTACATCGTTTCCTCTAGTTGTTACAAGCATTTCCTAGCTTGTACACCGTTTTCCTAATATTGTCACAACTTTTCTTCCAGTTTCCACTGCTTTTTCTCCCGTTTCCTGTGGTTACCTTCTTCTCTTTTGTAGGTTTTCAATATGTTTTGTCCAGCATTTTTTTACTACATGTTTCCTATCATTTTCACCTCTTTCCTCCATAGGTTTTTGTACCATGTCCTCTCGTTTCCTGCATTTCATGCATTTTCAATATTAATATTAATCCAAGAGTTTTACCTGTCTCCTTCATTTTCCGATCCTGTTTGCACCATTTCCTCTCGTTGTTATCACATTTTCCTGCACTTTCACTGTATCTTTCCAGCATGTTTACTGCATCGTCATGGTTTGCGCCTAGCATACGCTCCGGTTTCCTCCATTTTCCAAGGGATTTTCCATGGTTTGTTCCTAGCATTCGCTCCGTTTTCGTCCGTTTTCCAGGGGATTTTGTACGATTTCCTCTGATCGTTATCATGTTTTCCTGCAGTTTCATTGTATTTTCCAATACATCCTCATGGTCTCTCCGGCCACCAAAAAGGCGGACCTAGGGGGAATCGATACCCCACCGTCAGCAAATTGCCTAGTGGTACATAATCCAGCAAAATGCTCCGTTTTCTGGCGCTCAACACAGGGGCACGGCGAGATTTCGTTCCCTTTCGGCAACCACCCCCCCCCACACCCCCTATTCTCACTTCGTTCGCAAACAGCAACTAGCCAGCTAGCTGGTTTTCGTAATATATATATATATGTGTGTGTGTATGTCTGCATAAAATACATCACTTTCTGTGACTAGTTACTATGTCATAATATGTCACACTGTGAAATTGAAACATCTACGTCTGTGTATATAAGTGTCTATGTATGTACATGATGAATGATAGGTCAACTATGTAAAGACATATATAGCTATATCATGAAAAAAGAACTGGAAGAAAAAATGAAAACAACTCAAAAATTACACAACAATTATTGGGACATTGAAGTTTAAGCAACTAAAATCATGTTTGGGGCTTGCTTTGGAATATCTTATCATATCGGCTTCTGGAACACGGACTCATGTGCCAACAACTATTTAATCCCCTCCCCATGTTACCAAACGTACCGCAAATAGTAAAAACTAGGGTCCATTCCCAATGTGTGTGTTTTTTGATGTTTTTGGTGGTTCAATTGTGGGTTCAATTGCGGCAATTATATTAAAAGCAATAGGAGAACAGAATAAGCCCCCCTAGTGGTAAAAACTAGTCAACCCTGGGGTGCGTATTGTTAGGGTCCGGGTCCGCCTTTTGAAATCAAAACCTTTGTTTTTTTAATGCATGTTTGCTTTTATTACCAGGCAAAAACTTCAAATTTTGATGGGTTCTGAAATCGAAAGTTCATTTTTCGAAAGTAAGGTTTTGATTTTACCATTAGGGGAAAGCTTGGAAAACCGATTTTGGACAATGGATCTTCAGCAGGACTTTGATGGATTTTGAAATCAAAAAAAGTATATATATATAGTTTTTTGTTGAGGTTTGATGTTGTAATTTGGACATGTCCTTGTCAGGTCCGAACAGTGAAATCCTCCCACCTAATACTGAATACTCCCTAAGTAATACAGTGATAAAAACTACTCCAGGTGTTTATCTTTATTACAATTGGGGGAGAGGATCAATACAATATCCCCCAATCACAACCAATTGGGAAAGGACAATCCAAAAAAATCAGAGAAAATGTTCACCGGCAGCATAGCAATGATTGGCAAAGTGCAACCCTGAACGACTAGACCCCACCGACCCCCAAGTCCCTCAAGCAACAAGGCTACAATGGCGCAGCTATGGTGAGTATGTAAGCGATGGTGAGTGTTAAAGCTCATATATCACAATGGTGACCCAAATTTGGTTTTTAAAGTGACTCCAAAACCTGTGTTCCAAAGCGATCTTCGTACCTGTTTCAAGCTCAACTCAACTGCCATTCTCTTCTTTGTTTCTTTTTTCAATTAAAATTGGCCCGTATTGTGGTTGTGAAACGATATGAATACAACCTTCTTTAAAGCCCGACGAGCGAGCGGCCCGATCCTTACACTCGTCGTGTTTTCGCCGACATCAAATCAAAGGATGTGTGCTGGTCAAAACAGTCCGCGGCATTCCTTCTTGAAAACTCAGTCGTGCGGAAACACTGGAAGGATGTCTAAACTATCTGTTTGATGAATGCACAGTCAGCGTGCTTCACCGTTCAAAGTTTTCAAAGGCAGTGTAGTGCTCACTTGTCAAGACTTTGTTTCACCTGCGAGCTGCTGACTCGCCAGGGAGTCATCAGTGCTACTGAGCCTTGAACCCATCGAGCTTTACTGCAGTCATGGATCGGGTTAGCATCTATACATCGAGAATTAGAAGATATTAGAAGATATTAGAAGCACCAACCTCACACGTAAAACAGACTTCTGTCAAAAATGAAGGTCGATTTGGCATCAAAGAGGGAACACAACAGTTTCACAGGCTGGTTCCAAATTGGGATTCTCCACGTTCACACGATGTCCATCTCATTCCGAGCCGCACCTTGTCTGCCCAACTGGGCGTCTTGCCCTGAAGGCCCTGGAGATCGGAACACAACTGCATTGCCATCAGTATGAACCCTCAACGGCACAGTTATGATGCTAAGTATCACCACAACTCCCAAATGACTATGGTTTTAGTTTGGGGGTCCACAAAACGAACTCTGTGCTAGATGGTGGGAACTTGATCCCCAGTAACAACAACGTCATCGACACCTTCCAACGCCCACCTCGCTCTTCGCATCCTCCGGCTCGGTCGATGCTTCCGCAGCTGGAGCGGACTCGGCAGGAGTATCCTGTGGCAACTGAGGATTCATATGGATACAGTACCCTACAGTAAACATCCGTAAACTATATAATATAGCTATGCAAAATCCATCAAAATCCACCATTTGTAAATCATTTCCTACGGAAAGCATGGATTGTCCATATCGGTGTTAGTTTACTTGAGGCTTTGGTTAAAAAGGCTACAGATTTCGGTCGTTCTGTAGTAGTAAGCATTTCATTTTGAGGATGCAAAATTTTTGGCTTGTGTCATCCCAGGGTGCATTTGGTGGTACCCTGATGTTCAAATCCAAAATATAAAAGAAAACTGCCAGCTTAATATCTGTTTGAGCAGCCGTGACATTCACCGTCTTTTTTGGATTCTACCAAGACAGTGCAGCCCTCCTTATTCAGGAAAGGCCACCTGTGAATCGTTGGAAACAAACTTCTTCCTCAAACGAGGTCTGCCGAGAAGCATAACATACTTTCCAACAAGAAGAATGTGAGCATGAAAGGGTGGCCACTGATACTTTACTAGGATGTCTTCCACTGAAGCTGAGGATATAGCATGATATACTCCAAGAATGAAATTTACAACGATCAAACACATAAAGGGGTGGAGCTGGGGCTGGGGTTCCTTTTTTGGGGGGGAAAACTGGTGTTTTTTTCAACATCAGCCCCAGGGCTCGCCTCTACGAAAATTCCCTCTGCCCAATTCCCCTGACTTCCTCTGCGGCAACTTCAGGCTTGGGTTTCGCTTGCCACCTCTATTTGAGAAGAGCTTCCAGTCCGTGACGGCTTGAAATTCACGGAGATCAACTTTGTTTTTCGGTGTCTGGGAAATCTGCACACTGCTGCCCATATCTAGCTGGGATGCGAGACAAGACAAGTTCAAACAAGCATAGCACCACTACCAAAGCCCTTTGAAGGAGGCGAGCGTAAAAACGATCACACAGGAAATATCACATTGCAAGTTCAACTTCGAGCAACCGGCAATTCAGCCAACTCGGTTGATCGGAATTGAAACGTATGAAAAGCTACAGTGCCCTGTTGTTCACATTCAAACAGCCGATAGTTATGGATCTTCATCAGTTCATCAGCCATCCCCAACTCTGGGGCCACGACTTTTGAGTGCCACCACCTCTCACCTCACCGGCAATCCCAAGCTTTCAGGCTGATGCTCCTATTGAAATACACCTTGATATGGGGAAATTACCAAGTTGGTCGGGTGTTGCTTCATCATGTTTCATCGTTGTTGGTGTTGTATCTCCTTGGTCCTTATATATATATCCCTTGAGGGATGGTTACATGGGGACGGTATGGATCAAAATAGGGTTACCAATAGACCCATAGCGTTGATCGGTTTTTAACTTCCAATCTGTAAAAATATACCCAGTCCAATTGGGGGCTTGAGAATTTGGACGCATACCCTCTGGTAATCTAACATGGACAATTGCCTATGAAAACTTTGATGATTTATGTGCCTGCTATTCTACAATGGTGGTTTTCCATATCCCCTTGAAATCATTAATCATTAATATCCCCATTAATATCCCCATTAATACCATTAATATCACCATTAATCATTAATAATTGTATCCCCATGAATCAGAAAAATATCCCCATCGTGCCATATCAGTCACCCCTATTGAGGTCCATCCCAACTCCAACCTTCTCGGCCCAGCTCGGCTTGGAGGCCGAGAAGCTATCTGCACCTGGGCCCAGAAGTGAACCGTTGCCATGGCGAAAACCCTAGGTATACATATAAATTCATTAGTATGTATAAATAATGTGTATATATATATATATTCTATATACATGTTTTACCATTTTAGATATATTATATAATTATATAATTGTATGTATAGATATATGGTTAAAGTTAAAGGTCTGTTACATACATATATGTGATGTATATGACGAGTAAAACGAGCAAGTTTCATGGTCCATACCCCCAAATGAGTCTTCTCTCGCGCCTGGCTTGGTCTTTGCCACCTCAGTCACAAAAGACGACACAACAAAAACAGCCCACGACCATACGATCCATCCGGGGATGTGAAGTCTTTTTCGGCAACAACGCCCAACAAAAGATATGTAAGTACATATGAATAATATAAATAGGTGGGCATACCTGTTTATGGATATAAAGGAGACTGTATATAAGTTTTTTTTCATGGGGATGGGTCACAAACGAAGGCCCAATCAATCCACAATATTGATTGTCTTTAGTACAGAACCGTCCACTTTAGGGTGACAATAGATTGCACACATACCAGTATGTGGTATGAACAAGTTCACAGTGAACCTGTTCCTGCTTGGTTCATGGTTGTAATGCAACGCCATTCTCATCCGTTTGCAAGCCTTGCAGTCACTTTCAAATCATACCTTGGTGCTGCACCCACTGCATTTTGCCACTCTTGTACCTGACGATCTCTGCGAGAACACGACTTGTTACTCCTTTGAAAAGAAACCACCAATTGGGATCATTGTCCAATGTTGAAAATGATGAGAATGACATGAAATCACAGACACTTCCAGCACACCAATCAAACAAAATGAAAAGGCGCATGGTTCTTACAATGCTTTCCCTGGTGAATCAACCCTGCATCTTGGTGAAAGAAGAAATCATCCATTTGCTCCTGTCCTCAACCCGCTTCAGTCTCACAGCGCATGGTGGGTGTGATACAACTCTTCTTGTGTTCGGATTGGAGAGAAGAGAGAGAGAGACTCAAAGACTCAGTCTCAGAGACTCAGTCTCAGAGACTCAGAGAGACTCAGAGAGACTCAGAGAGACTCAGAGAGACTCAGAGAGACTCAGAGAGACTCAGAGAGACTCAGAGAGACTCAGAGAGACTCAGAGAGGCTCAGAGAGACTCAGAGAGGCTCAGAGAGGCTCAGAGAGGCTCAGAGAGGCTCAGAGAGGCTCAGAGAGGCTCAGAGAGACTCAGAGAGGCTCAGAAAGAGAGAGAGAGAGAGAGAGACTTGCGTTTTTAATGTCGTGTGTGGAGACTGTTCCGGGTTGTCTCAGAAACAGGATTACGTCCAATCTACAACTTCCCGACCCCAACGACTTTGCCAGCAGCGCACCCCTGCCAATTCTCAGTCCACCTTGAATTCTTGAATGGCAGGCATGTGGTGTTTGGCATGTTTGTAGGAAGCGCCAGCGCCACCATCCATGTACTTCACACAGATCTGCTCAAAAACTCTCAACATAAAATCTGGATATATCTGGATACTCGTCTCCTGTTTGGCCATATTGGCCAGGCAGTATCCATTCCATTCCATTTGTAAATTCTAGATCACGATCGCCTGCATTTGGGCCACCCCACCCCGCGTTGGGATCTTTCCAATTCTCCCAGTCCCAATCAGCATGAGATGCCTGCAGAGGAGCACCCCATCTGGGCGGACATGCTGCTTGCGCAGCTTCAAAGTAGGATGGACATATACAGGAATTTCAACCAATAGGGATTGAATTATATTGAATTTCATGAATGATGCATTTCAATACATTTGGATGCATTTGAGATTGACCAGCTGGATTTTTTTTGCGGCCCAGTACCATCCCTTGCCTCGGTATGTCTCGAGTCCTGGCGGAGCCCCAAAAAAGGGAGTTTTCTGCGGTGGAAAAAAAAAACGGACGATGCCATTTCTGACTGTAGAAATGGCAATTTTCTGCTATATTTGTTGCAATAGTGTCATCAAATGTGATCACATGTTATCACTGGACATCTGTAACTCTCTTTTAAACCCCGCCGCAGACCTGCATATGGACTTGTTCTGCCGCCCCACCAAACGTGGCGTGCACCTTGCGAGGTTTTCTGAAACTTTCCTCGTCAGCAGTATCGCTCTCATCAGTCCTCCAGCTCCGCACGCATGTTTTGGTGATTGAGCTGCCCCCCAACATCCTTCTGATTTCAAAACCACGAGTGGACAGTCATCAGGACAAAAAGTGGGAATAAACATGAATAACATAAGATATCATAAGATATCATAAGATGTGTTTTATCATGTGTTATCTATCAATATCTATCATCATGTCATGTTATATCATATCATTCAAGCCTTTGTTGATTGCGAGATCTCCATCCCCAGGCCTGCGGCTTTCAGAGCCCATGAAACTGCCCAAGGGTGTTGGCAACGGTGCCCAGTCCTGATGGGTGCAGCTGTTGTCACTGGAGAACGTCTAGACATGTCTAGACCATGAACAGGAAGTGATAAACATTGACAAAATGAAAGGGCCACAAATATTGGAGACCCTCCAGCAACATAGCTATGGAAAATTGCCAAGTTACAGTTACATTAATTATTTACATTAATTTACCTATCAAAAATGGTGATCGTCCATGGCTAGGTTAATTTGCCAGCGGGTAGATTTGGACAGCACGGGAAGGACTTCCCAAGGATCTTCATACAAAGTTTGACTCTGAAGCGATCAATGCCCCCGTTTCCATTCTGAGCCATTTCCAATCCTCCATCCTGCAGAATCCTGCATTATCTGCATTCGCAGATATTGTGACCAGGGCCCTTTTGATGTCCTGATGGATCCTCATGTTATCTGATAAAGATAGCGACATCAGCATTGATGACCAGATGCCACAATGCCATACCTGCCAACCTGCAGTTTCCCCAATGGATGCGGAGCCTTGTTGGCCTGCTGGCTGAAGAGAGCAATGTCGGAATTTGCTTCCATCCTGGGCATGTGCACTTCATCACTCATCAAGTGCATCCCTCGTGTTGAAATGTGTTGCATGTATTGGAGTTGGTCAGGGTTACAAAAGTCAGAAAATGTTGGATGACGCAGCAGTCTGAAGTTTTTGAATCATGATGTAAACAATGGATGATTCTCGGGATCTAAAACCCCATCCAACAACTTGGGTGTCTCAAAACCCAGTATAGGCACTGCCCCAAGCAGGATGTCTGCTTCTTTTCTCGCCCCATCCCGAAATCGTCCATCCGTAGATTTGTGAGTTACCCAACACATGTCCAAGCTACTTCTTGTAGCTTTCTGGCTTCTCCACCAGTTCCATCTTCCCACAAATCTGCCAGGCAGAAGCGAGTGGGAGGTAACCAGAAACCGTCTGAGATCTTGAGGTGAGGTGGGGATGCAACGAGCAAAAGCTGGGGCTATAGACAACCAGAATGGGGGGCATGCTGGCGTGTACAACTCATGGTGCATGTCATTCCAAAATGACCGTTCTGTCATCACCAAATTGATAGTGAGTCACCAAAAGGTTCGACTTGGAAATAACATGGGAATACTATATTAATAGGGTAGGAAATTGTTTGGGGATTTTTTTTTTTTAGTTTGTGGAATTTTTTTTGGATTTCCGGTTCTCACCATTTTCCATGTTATTTGCAGCATTTTGGAGCTGGAAACTGCCATTTCCACGGTATGTGCAACGGTTTTGAGTTCGAACCTCTCATTTTCCATTGTATTTTCTACGGTATTTGCAACAGTTTGCAGCATGTTCTGTCCATTTTCCATGCTCTTTGAAGCATTTTTGAGCTGGAATCTGCATTTCCACCGTATGTGCAACATTTTACAGCTAGTAGTAGTTGTTGTTGTTGTTGTTGTTGTTGTCGTTGTCGTTGTCGTTGTCGTTGTCGTTGTCGTTGTTGTTCTTGTTCTTGTTCTTGTTCTTGTTCTTGTTCTTGTCGTTGTCGTTGTCGTTGTCGTTGTCGTTGTCGTTGTTGTTGTTGTTGTTGTTGTTGTTGCTGGTGTTGGTGTTGGTGTTGGTGTTGGTGTTGTTGTTGTTGTTGTTTGTTGTTTGTTGTTTGTTGTTTGTTGTTTGTTGTTTGTTGTTTGTTGTTTGTTGTTTGTTGGTTGTTGGTTGTTGGTTGTTGGTTGTTGGTTGTTGGTTGTTGGTTGTTGTTGTTGTTGTTGTTGGTGGTGGTGGTGGTGGTGGTGATGTTGTTGTTGTTACCGTTAGTGTTGTTAGTGTTGCTAGTGTTAGTGTTGTTAGTGTTGTTAGTGTTGTTAGTGTTGTTAGTGTTGTTAGTGTTGTTAGTGTTGTTAGTGTTGTGTTAGTGTTGTTGTTGTTGTTGTTGCTGCTGCTGGTGGTGGTGGTGGTGGTGGTGGTGCTGGCGGTTGTGTTTGTGTTGATAGTGTTGTTATTGTTGTTGTTGTCGTTGTTGTTGTTGTTGCTGTTGTTGTTGTGTTGTTGTTGTTGTTGTTGCTGTTGTTAGTGTTAGTGTTGTTGTTGTTACCGTTAGTGTTGTTAGTGTTGCTAGTGTTAGTGTTGTTAGTGTTGTGTTAGTGTTGTGTTAGTGTTGTGTTAGTGTTGTGTTAGTGTTGTGTTAGTGTTGTGTTAGTGTTGTGTTAGTGTTGTGTTAGTGTTGTGTTAGTGTTGTGTTAGTGTTGTGTTTGTGTTGTGTTTGTGTTGTGTTTGTGTTGTTGTTGTTGTTGTTGTTGGTGGTGGTGGTGGTGGTGGTGGTGGTGTTGGTGTTGGTGTACCGAGACTACAGCAGCGTGCCCATCTGCTTCGAACCAAGAGAAGATGTTGCTCCACACCTCATGGAAAAGCAAAAAAGCAAAGAAAAGCAAAAAAGCAAAAAAGCAAAGAAAAGCAAGAAAAGCAAAAAAGCAAAGAAAAGCAGAAAAGCGAGAAAAGCAAAAAAGCAAAGAAAAGCAAGGAAAGCAAAAAAGCAAAAAAGCAAAGAAAAGCAAGAAAAGCAAAAAAGCAAAGAAAAGCAGAAAAGCGAGAAAAGCAAAAAAGCAAAAAAGCAAAGAAAAGGAAGCAAAAAAGCAAAAAAGCAAAGAAAAGCAAAGAAAAGCAAGAAAAACAAAAAAAGGAATAGAAGCAAAGAAGCAGAGAAGCACTGCAGGAGGCAATAGAGTAAGCAGGAAGAAATCCAAAAAAAAAAACCTAAACTAAAAAAAAAAACCTAAATAAATGGCCCTCCATATTAATATGTAGATATAGAAATGATATAGATGTATTAGGGGCATTTGCTCCTGTCAGACTGCAGTATTCCGGCATTTCAAAGTCTATCAGCCGGAAAGTGCCTCCAAACACAGTGCGAAAGCTTCAAGCTCTTCTTCCTAATCCTGTTCCCATCCACCACACTAAACAACTACCAGAGGTCATAACTTGGTACCGTGCAGTTCTTCATCCTTGCAAGTGAAAATTTGCCGGTGATGCTACCCACATATGGCAATGACTGTGATGGACTCCAAATCAATTAGATACCCCAAAACACTGGAGAGTCTAAGAATAAAGTTACAAGTTTTGTGGGTCCGCATGGGTCCATTGGTGCCATACCCATGTTGCACATCTCAAAGCCTCAAAAACAACAGGACCATCCCTCAGAGTTCTCAACCTCCATGATCTGCTGCCGAGTGTAGCGCCGGAACTCGTGCTTGTACCTGCAGTCATGTTGGTCCAATGAAGAGATCGATCAAAAACGATATCGCTGATACCAAGAAGTGGAGGGAAAACATGGTTGTGGGCCAGGCAGTGTTGGAGTCAAATGAAGCCACAACCGTGGTCATATGACAACTATTCAAGAATTCAAGTTTTAGTCGTTCTTGCCAGGCTCAATCACTGGAAAGAAAGACAAAGAAAATGTTGGACTTCTTAAACGTTTCCACGTGATGCACCCCAACGGCTTCCTCCAATATGTAGCCTCCACCCAACAACCCTGTCCTTTTGTCCACAGCCCTTGGGCACCCGGAATCATCCTCTATCTCAACCTGCTAAAGCTGGGGGACATGTTCAACATACACTAAAACAACGCCTAAAACAAATAGATTCTCCAATTTTGGGGTCCCCAAAATCTCAAAAAAAGCAGGTGTGGTGCAATACAATAAATCTATGTGAGACATTGTGAGACCACTGCGCATGTAGTCACTTGGAACCTTTGCTTGGAAACCTCCCTGCCTGGAATAGCTATCTGTACATTGGAATCAAAGTCTTGGATCCTGCGGCAAGCAGTCGTCGCACCTGCTCATTGGTGGTCTCTCCTTGAAATGCCTGGTGAGGGCAAAGTTTACCATCTGGTTATTTAACATAGCCATGGAAAATCACCATTTTTAATAGGTAAACCGTAAACCATCTATAAAATCTATAAATGGGCAATTTTCCATGGCTATGTTAAATAACCAGAGGGTATCACCAAAAACCACCGTGTTTTGCTCCAGCCGGCCCGAGAGTCGGGCCGGCAAACACATGACTCTGGGAAACCAACTGGTTTCATCAGAGCTGAGCTTGCCACCCCTTCACCGGCAAGCGCTGTAGGTGACATCATCTCACCTTGGCAAATATCCACTTTTTTGAGGATCACTTGGGGGTCTGAGGATCGACATTCTAAATTCTAAATCCAAACCCGGTTTAAAACGTTCAAAAACGTCCGGGTTGTGTCATGTTCAGCATGAATTTCTGAGTTGAAGCGCCTCCTTTGTGCCCTTTGCCCTCCATGCCTTTGCCCCACCAACCTGCGACTACTGTATGTGCTACTGAAGATTATGACTTGGGCAGCTCCAATTTTTAGGGGGCCTTAAAAAAACACAGCAGATTGAATTGGTTTTGAACTGGTTTCCAAATATGTTCTCTATATCAACATAACCCATTTCAACACCATTGAGTTGCTTGAGACGATGTGTTGTTTTGACTTCAGTCCAAAGTTTGTACTGTGAGGAATTGCGTCTATACTAGTCTGGGATACAAATGATGGACGCACACGCACTATGTAACATGATCAAATGCCAATGCAAAATGTCAGACACCCCGGTGGCTGCCTTGGCTCTTGCCTTTTCCCTGACAGGCGATTGCTGGAGGGAAAAGGGTGGCAGGACGTGGGCCATTCGTTGCATGCCATACGTGTCACGCATTCCAACAATATCCAACAATATTACCATCTGCCATCCACATCAATTGCGAATAATTCCTTCGCGATATTCAATATCCGCTTGGAATCCTTAGGCTGCTGTGGATCGATTCGTTTGGGCCACCATTGAAGGGACTTAACATCCGCCAGGCCAGCCTGAAGCAGCGGCAAAACGTCAAAAACAAATGCCGTTTTGCTGCAAACAAGTTCCAGAAACCGGCACACTCGTTCCCCATTTTCCACATGAGGGTCTCTAGATTTTAACAAACGTCCCGGAAACGCCCGAACACATACACACGCTGGGAGACGCCGCCCTAACCACAACAAAAATTGAATTTTAGTTCCATGACAGAAACGTACCCTACCCCGACAAAAAAAATGCCTGGTTCCGACAAAAAATGACGCCGTTGCAAGCGGAAATGGTTTCAGCATAGTTTGTATTACAATCAGAACGAAATCCATGATTCGGACATTCAAATTTCCATTGGCACGGAGTTTGCATTGTGTTCCTTTCATTTTGGCGTGCAATCCATCCTTCGGATGCCCGTCCTTATTATATTCTCACAAGCGCAGAACGCTACTGCGAAACAGTGTTTCGGGGCCAATATACCAGTAGGTACATTTGTTAGCTAAACTGGCCTGATTTTTTGTTTGTCTGTGGCCGCCCAATCGCGTATCATTCTGCCAAGGGTGTGCCTCCACTAGCTTTCTATGCCTAACAGCTTAACCTGTTCCTGGGGTCGATGGCAGCTGGGCGACAGCCCTTAAGGGGGTGGGATTGTTGAGATCTGTTTGATGCATCTGCAGCCAAACCCCCTCCACCTTGGTCATCGGAGGCCCATGGGGCGACGGCCCCATGCCCTCGCCTGGCTTCGAAGAGTTTCTTGATGGGCCAAACAGATTTGAGGGCTCTGACTCCACATCTTTTTGTGGAAATCTGTGTTTTTTTCGAAGGAACAGCTGCAAAATGCATCAAAATGCATGTTTAAATGAAACTATATACACTGTATGTGTACAATACGCATCTAACTGCAAATCATTGGCGCTGCCTCAGCCCTTCGGTTCATTTTGATCCGGTGAGCCACAACACCCTGGCCTCCTTTGAAGCCACCCTTCTGGGTACCCTTGCCATCCTGACAGGGTGGCCCTAGTAGACGGCACGACATGTCACCTTTTCTGGGGAAAGAAAGTACCAGTTGGTTGAATGTTGATATATGTTGATGCACTCAACAAGAAAGCCAACCAAACATCCACAACCAACATCCACAACTGGTCTATACTTGTTTGTTATTTACGTTCGATGGTGACTAAGCTGGCACATCGGACATCGGCGATCTGACACCATCTCCTTGCCATCTGCTTGCGGCTGCCAGGACGCCTCTGCAGATCCACCGGGAAAAAAACGGTAGCAGCTGTTAGCAGTGCCAGCTTGGGAATCTACCATCTGGTTATGACTAACATAGCCATGGAAAATCACCATTTTTAATAGGTAAACCATCTATAAATGGGCCATCTATACCATGGCTATGTTAGTCATAACCAGAGGGTATATCAAATATGATCAACTTTTGATCAACAATGTGAAACCCTCTTATTCATTCTTATTCTTCTTGTTGATCAAACGTGCTGTCCTTCTCATCTCGTCCTGCATTCCCCCAACTCGTTCGCCCAACACAGCCACACCCCATAGTCCTTTCCCATAACTGGGGATTTCTCTGAGGCCCAAAACCCATTGACCAGTCCAGGCGGCAGCCCAGGCTGGTACACCTGAGTTCCACCACTGTCTGATTCAATGTGTGAACCGGTTGGCAATACCCTGTATTGCAGTCGTTCATGTCATGGGTCCCTGCTTGGTGCCAAAGTGATGCCGCGCCAGGGCCAACGCGACAAGGACTGAGGCGTTTCACTGGGACCCAGGCCATAGGTTTGAAAATTGGGCACCGGCTTCATCGGGAAGAAACTTCTCAGAAACTGCTCCGACCTCAGGGGAATGAGAAAGTGCACTGAAAGAAGGAGTGCAGGAAGAATAAAGTATAATTAATAATGATATATAGTATAATATAAACATATGTGACATATGTGTTCATACATATTAGGCCAATCTATTCTGGCAGCTGTATCATAAATGGCGACATGGACCCAATCCGAATGGCACAACTAGGAATACAAGCACCACAGCGATGAAAATCTCTTGAGACCGCGACTTCATGGAACACTTCACACTGGCTCCACGAAGTTTCTGTGACCTGTTCGGGCTGACTGGATTTGCACCTGAAATCCAAGACCCAACCGTTGGTTTTCTTTTTGCAAACGGGGCCCCTGTGACTTCATCAGGGGGTCCAGAACGTCGGGAAAACTCATCTGATGCTTACCCAGTAATTAGCCGTTTCACCTTGAAGATAGTAAACTTCCAACCTAAGGGCGGCCAGACCCACGTTCCAGTCGTGATGCCTCAACCAAAGGGCCGCGTCTTGCGCAGCGCTGTCATCTTCAAAAGTGACAAAGGCCTTGGAAAATCTGCGCAACGAGTGCTTTCCTGAGGAAATCAAAAACAAAAGACGGAATCAGTTGATGTTGATAAGGCCCTATGGCTTTGGAGAAATTGCACCCCTTGCTGCCCCGTCGCGCCAAAAAGAGGTGGCCCATGGCAACTGGCTGCCCGGCAGTGCTGTTCACATCCGGTTTGATGGACTTCAGTTTCTCTGCGCTGGGAGACTTCTCGAACAACTCCTGTAGCTCCTCCAAAAAACACGACCGTGTGCAGCTGAAAGGAGCTCAACCATTCCGGGGGCAGCTCGAAACGTTGGCCTTGCTGCAGAGCCTTGCTTCATCCAACAGAATTCAGCTAAGAACATGTCCTCACAATATGAAAGTTCAATACAGTGAGGTTCTCCACCCTTGGACCCTTGGGGCCAACAGGTGGTTCCAAGTTCGCCCTGCCACATTGCGATTGAACCCCGGAAATGTACAGAAATGCTGCTGTATGAGCCTGTCGAGCACCAAACGGTTGATGGCCGAAGTTTGGCATCAATGCTGTACACAGTGAGTGAAACGGGAGTGAAACCAAAATCAACAGAAGTTCGTCGAGTTGGGCCCTGGTGAACACCGCTTGCACCGCTCCCAAATATAGATGAGTATAGTAACATTTTCCTGTAACTATGTTCAACTATGTGCCTTATTTCAGAACGTTAACAATATTCCTATCCTCTCCAACGTTTAAACTCACAATATCCCCCGAGGGCTTCATGACACGCTGCTGGCGCAGGGCCGGAGGTCAGACCCTTGAAACTCCATCTTGACCATCCGCAGCGCCTCATGACGAGTCGCTTTTAAGGGGTACCCAACGTTGACCCATATTCCGCTGGAGTTCCAACAAGTTTGGTGGGTGGCATTCAGAGGGATTCAAGGTGAGGAAAGTTTGGAGTAGAATCGCAAAGTTGCAACGAAACCTGAAAGTTTATTCCTTCCGAAGAAAACACTCTGGCCAAACAAGGGGCAGCAATTTCACACAAGGCCATAAATCTTGGAGTCTTGTTGATGATATCTATCATGGCCCAATATTTCCAGCCACCAGTGCCAGCATACCAGAACATACACAGCAATGTCATAAACCAATGGTTGCTTCTCTTTCAGGCCAAAATTGGCATGTTTGACTTGGAAAGCAGGGTATGATGAAACTCCTTCACAATGTCAACAAACTCGCGGATCGGCAGGGGGTGAAATTGAGCGCCCCGTAGATTATCGGATTGTCTGCCCAGAGTGGCCAAAGCCTGTGTATTGTGCACGTCGCAATTTTATCACTTTACAGCCTCAAGAATGTGTTCACTATGCCCAATTCATTCTTGTTTCAAAGACCAACCTTGCAAGCACTATCGGTCAAAACCCGATCTCTTGGTGATATCCCCATTCATCATTGGTCTTTTGACAACAACCTATTTCTTCCTGGTTTCCATCCCTTTCTACCACCCCCCGCGCCTCCGGCGCCTCTTTGGCAGCTTCTTCTACCAGTCTCAGTAACTCCGCATCCACCTCCCGCCGCTCCGGTGGCCTCACTGGGGTGGGCAAACGTATTGGGTTTCGCCAAGCAAATCCTTGGAATTTGATGAATCCAAAAATATGGGAGTTCAACTATCAAACTGTTTGATTGAACTATTTAACCAGTCAAAATCCATGGTTTTACCAGCAAGAATCTGGATTTCTACCGGCAAATTCGGGGAGTTTATCAGCAAACTCGGAGAGTTTACCTGTCATCAAAACGGTGCTTTCATTTAGGTCAAAGATTGACTGTCAAAAAGCATATGGTGGGCGACAAAAGGTCTTGAGTTTTGACCCATATGCGGCATCCTACAGCCATCACTGATCAAGTACATATGAAGATAAATGTGAACAAACAAGAATTCTTAAAGGGGTGATGATATAGTAATGATTGTATGACCTATATCTATGTATGTATCTATGTGTATATATATATGTGTATAATTATGTATCATATACAATAACTAAGTAAATTGTTTCTAAGAAAAACAAACCTGCAAGTGACATCGAGGTTAGGATTGAGCCCCAGGCCTGTAGGGCAAACCGATTGCAGCAAAGATTGCACGCTCGTCTTCGCAGAAGATCTTGGCTCCGGCGCGGCAGACTTCACCAACCTGCCGGCAACTTCCAGGGATCCTGGATCCATGAATCCTTACCAAATCTCAGCACAAATGTTTGACTTGGTCATGTCAAACAAAAGGCATTGGATCCGTGTTGCATCAACTAATCATAACTATAACTGACTATAACCAATAAGCAATCTATACTTTGAATACATTTAACTCGACACAAAAGGCGGGCAACTACACCTGCCGCCCACGTGTTCCCTCGCGATCGGCCTCGCAGGGAAAGGTGAGGTTTGAGGTTTCTTCAGGGACACCAACATTCTGCATGGTTGTTCGGAACCTTCAAGAAATGAAAAGCATTCTGCATATGTCGAAGAGGGCCCCAAGCGCAATCTGAAACACCTCCATGATCTTACTAAAAGGCTAAAAAGATCTAATTTTAATCCAACATTCTCAAAGCTGTGGACTTTGGAGCAAAAAAGACCCAGTCATTTACAACTCCGGCCATTTCGAAGTTTACACCACTAGGGGGAAAAAAAATCTAGCTACACCCTCATCTCCATCCCATGTCCTGCCTTGCACATGTAAGTGTGGGACAGATGGAACCCGCGCAGGGCAGCAATTCGCTTGATTTCCCTGACAGGTGGATTGTGGTTTTTACACGCCGCACAGGACACATTCATACACATTCAACATCACTCAACCCACCAAAGGTTTAGACTTCATTTTGGTAAGCTTATCTCAGCAGCATCGAAATATATCAGTGTGGCCTTTGTTGGTTGTTCGTGTCAACTCACTCAGGATGGTTTCAGCATGCCTGTTGAAGAGGCCTCCATCACCTCGGTGATGGGGAAAAAAGACGCGCCGACGTATGGGGCCCGTCCCTATGTAACCCATGTAGATAGAAATAGGAATGGATCTGCAATATATAGTAGGGGGAAAGCAGCTCCATGTATAAAAGGGGTATTTAGAGGCCATCGGGAAAAAATCTTTGTAGCGAAAAAGGAGAGGAGTTCTGAGCCCCAAACAGAGAGAAGCAAATGGTTTTCCCGCACACGCCTACTTTGGCTTTGTATCATGTCTTCACTGAAAATCGGCAAGTATGTCCCAGACTTGAAACGCCATCAACTCGCACTACTGCTGGCACCCAGGTTGATTGACCAAGCTGCTACCCGTCCACTGCAAGGTGACAAAGGGCAAGGAGTTGTGACGGCAAAAGACGAAGTCACAGCGCCTGTCGGCTCGATGAGCAAGTAAAAAACATCTAAAGAATACATGTTCATAGACAGGAATCGACATGGGTAAGCCGGTAAGTTTCGAACTTTGGCAAACCAACAGGCCCCAATTGGTCGATTTTTAAACGAGGACCGCTGAGACACAACAACATAGCGGAGGAATGATTCTCGAGTGCGCAGCATCATTCCCAGAATCAGTGGAACAAACCTGCCTCAAGGAATGCATCAACGGGTGAGGTGGGAGTGTGATACATCCTCAGTCCTCTCTGTATCTGCCGGTTTCAAGCCATGCCCAAATTTGACGTCAACTGCGATGTAGTGTATATCCCAAAGAAATGAGAAGTAATGAGAATAAAGGCCATCCAAAAATTATCAAACATGTTGGAAACTACCAAACCCCAGCAACCATCAGTGATATGATCCCCATTTGCCCACAATTCCGAGCAGAACCTGTATCTCATTGGCTCTCCATCCACAGGGCAGCCACGCACCACTCCAAGGCAGGCCTCTGGCTGTGGTGGGGACTGTGCCCGACTGTGCCTTCGAAATCCTTCAACTGCTGATACAAGTGGGGATAACTGGGAACTCTGGGAAAATGTGGTGGCTAGAAGTATGAGAATCTTCAAAAAAAAAACTAGTTTTGAAATGCAATGATACTATATGATACTTACTAGAAGATCACCGAAACAACAGGTAACGCAGGAATTCAAATTCTGAGCGCACCTGTGCTGAATCGGTGGGATCATCGTCTCCAGGCACCCTGGAGAGGAAGGGGCCCCCGGTGGGACCTTCCTTGTTGTGTGTCAAAACCATGTACCCCTGGTGAACATCAAAATAGCTCGTAAATGGATGTTCATCCCACTAAAAATTGTATTTATAGGTATTGATCCATAGCCATATGAATTTGTCTGCAAATGTTGGCTGATACTTGATCCAAATATTGTTTGGTCAGTGCGGACATAACACAGTTGTTTTACATAGTTAGTATGTTGTATTTTTTTGTAATAGAATACTTGATATCGATTGATCTTTTTTGAAATGACAACAGCAAAATCACACCATTCCACCACAACCACCGATGCATGGCTGGCTTGCGCCTCACGGCCGTGGCAGTCGTGGCAGCGCCACTGAGGTCGGCCACCAAGATGTCGTCCATGGCCTCTTTAGGGAGTAGCCAGCAAGAGATGGGAACCAAAGCCATTGGGAACTGGGAACCAATTTATGTACATATTTCAAATGCAAATCAGTGATTGTGCATCAGGCCGTGAGCTGAAGAGTTAGGTTTCTTGAGTAGTGTGTCTCTGTTTTTCCGTTTCCTTGTCGAAAAACACTCTCTTTAAATTCTCATCTCAATAATGTCAAACATGAAATCCAAGGAAACCCGTATAAGTATGGAATCGTTCCAATCACTGTTGGATGTTATCACATGTTCTCGCTACACTAACAGTCGCAACACAGCCGTGGGTTTCCATGTAGCTAAGGTTTGGAAACCTGGCAAACAAAATGTTAATTTTGAACAACACATTGTACATTGTATTCGTCCATTTTCGACTGAAAACCATTGAAAACCTACCTACCCTCTTCGTGAAAAAAATCACATTCTTCAAGTTGCACGGATTTCTAAAGAATACTGACGCAATCCAATCTACCGTACTCTACCCACATCAGGTCCGACACCAAGCACTACTTACACCTACTAGTTTTCACACAAGAAGTTTCTACACCACTGCAGATTTTGCGTCAACGACTTAGCTCTTAGCCAACACCCGCTGTTACACTCCAACCAACTTTGACACCAATACATCGCCCACCTGGTATGGACGGGGGAAGTTGCCGAAGGCAATTAAAGATACTTGAGACTGGCTGGATGCATTTGCATGGAGTCGACTTGGTCTATAGACGTTCTTTCCCTATCGCCGTTATCCCATCAGTCACTCGACACTCAGGCCAGTCCGACCCCGTGGCCGCGCCTTGAGATATGCAGCTGCAGCTTCTTCGACTGCGCCATCACCTGCTGAACAGCTTGGAGATGGTAGTGATGGTGATGGTGATGGTGATGATGATGATGATGATGATGGTGATGGTGATGGTGATGGTGATGGTGATGGTGATGATGATGATGATGATGATGGTGATGGTGATGGTGATGGTGATGATGATGATGGTGATGGTGATGGTGATGATGATGATGATGTGATGGTGATGATGATGGTGATGGTGATGGTGATGGTGATGGTGATGGTGATGATGGTGATGATGATGATGATGGTG
>CAMXCT020000657.1:242500-307500 GCA_947184155.2 Cladocopium goreaui | reverse complement strand
TCATCACTAGAATCACTAGCTTTAGTGGTCGCAGGGTCACTTTGGAACACCAGGAACACCAGCGATCTGGGGAGTGTGGGGTGGGGTGGGATGGTACCATTCACTTGCACTTGCCAATGGATTCGGAGTGGAGTGGGGTGGGACAGCGTGCACTTGTGCAAACAAGGTGGGGTCGTGTCAACTCAACACGTGGCCCCACCTCACAGGACTCAAGAGCAGCACACTCCAACAGGCAGCTTCGAAACACGGACACAGGCGTTCTAGAATCTAGAACCGAAGCGAAGCCCCTTTCGTGAACCGCAAAAACAACCCCGCAGTTGATCCCATAGACCGCTTCCCTCGTTCCGGACCCAAACCCAATGCTTCCAAATGAAAAAATGCCTGTAGCGCATCTGATATTCACCGCTGCCATGCTAAATGCCACATCCAAATTGCCAAATAACATCAAATAACACATCAGAAAGTACGTCACAACATTTGTCGGAACATAAGTCAAACTACTATATGTCACAGCCTCTGTCAGGATATATGTCAGAGCCCTTGTCAAAAGACAGGCCGGAAATAAAGTCAAACAACATGTCAAGACATTCTTCATTAATGTCATAACAAAGTTCAAACTACATAGCAAAAGATCCGCCAACTATTTTGTCCGCATTTATTCTGTATGTCGGAATACAGGATACTTATCAGAACATGTCTGCAATTACATGTCCATGAATATCTCGATTCGATACTAAGTCAACATATATGTCAAAGCAACGTAGACCACATACGAATTTCATCGAATTTCCCTGGCGAGATGAAGCATTCCAAAGCGCCCCCAACCCGCCTGTGCTTGGCGCAGCACCTGCGCATAGATCCGCTCCACTTCGGAACGACACACTGGGACCTGGTGGATTTCACGCCGTCAAATAACATGGCAGGGCTGGGAGTGTCCCAACTTCAATGAGAATCAACAGGGGGGAAGATGTTCCAGTGTCATGTCAGAAAAGCTGGGTCTACAGTGTGTCCTGTGTGTGTGTGTGTCTGCCCATCCAGTACCATCATGCAACTCCGCCAATCATCAACTTTGTACATCCTTTTCCTCTACATGTGAATCTCGTGCCATTCCAAGTCACCCCTTCCCCAGTCAGCCCAGTCACCTGAAAGTCTTCCACAAAGCGAAGTCCCAGGCGTTGCACCTCCATGGGAGCTCACAATCTTCCCATGATGTGTTTCAACATGTTAGACATTTGAGAATGATCCCGGAAATTTGGTGTTCAATGTTTTGTCAGGTTGTTCCTGGAACAATAAACATAAAATCCGTGGAAACCACTTGGCTTTCAACTACAAGTAAGGTTCCCACCTTGGTGAGTCCCGTGGCCGCCCCAGTAGCCGTGCCGGGCAGCGTGTCCACACGCGAACGCACGTCAGCTATGGAGCGAACGCCGCACCTGCATTCACCAGGACATGAAGGATGATATATCACTAATTAATTAGTGAGTTGCTTTCTCATGGTGATTCAAGCAACCCCAAAGATGAACCCCCAAGTCTCAGGGCTGAAAAAAGGCTGATTGAGAAGCAACAACCGCTGATATGGGCTTATTTACCGTGTATTACTGTGCTGCTTAAATCCCCATCATAGAAAGAGGATACTGGATGATACTGGGATAAGTTTCTTGGAGTGCAGCGTAACCAGCAACAAATGCCCCCACATGGAGCCCAAAAGTTTACACCGGCAGAAAACATTGCAAGGGCTGGTTATTCTCCTGGTGCGGACTGGGCCTGGCCTGGGACATAGATCATGTGGGCCATGGACAATAGATGGGCCTTTATTCTTCCAACACTATGGTTGTAATTGGATCTCTCCCTGACAGTGATACCATGTCATGAATGATACGTATGAAATGTATAGAAAGTGACAATACTACCATAGGTCATCCATAGGTCATCCATAGGTCATCCATAGGTCATCCATAGGTCATCAGTACAAGTGGTCGTGTTTGTGGCTCACACCCGGCGCCTCAACCATGCCTGTGCGAGAGCAGGGCCCACTCCATGGATCCGTGTCAGCTCCAGGAGAGTGTGAATATCTGCGTCCTGACCCAAGGCGCTCGGCTGTGCAGATGAGCATCACACTTAACGCAAATCAGGGATTTCATGGGTGTATGATGGGCTATAACCATAATATTATCTGTGGTGTTTCGTAATTCCAGCTCTTAAGCTATTTATGGGGATATAAGGATTATTAGATTTTCTTATTTGATTTATACTATGGAAGTGGAGTTATGACGGATTCCATCATGTTTTGTTTTACATAACATGCAACCAACAGCTTTGTTACGTGCAATTTTGACAACGAACAGCTGAACAGTGGGTCCCGTTTTTTTTCCCCTTAAATTCCCGTTTTTTTTTCCCCTTAAATTCCCGTTTTGTTTTTCCTCCTTAAATTCCCGATAATTCCTTAAATTCCACAGGCCTGTAGAATTTAAGGGTTTTGTTTTCTTAATTTCTGAAAGACACAAACATTTTTTTTCAAATACTTTACTTCTTTATATTTAATTTTATTTGTGGTATTTTTGGGGGGGGGATCAAGGCTCAAGTCAAGGCTTAAGTTTTTTTTTCCTTAATTTGTTCCTTAAATTCCCGGTTTTTTTTCCTTAAATTCCCGTTTTTTTCCAATTAAATTCCCGTTTTTGTTTTTTTCCCTTAAATTCCCGTTTTTTATTTTTTCCTCCTTAAATTCCCGATAATTCCTTAAATTCCACACATCTGTAGAATTTAAGGGTCTTATGTTCTTAATTTCTGAAAGACAAACACATTTTTTTTCAAATATTTTACTTCTTTGTATTTAATTTTATTTGTGGTGTTTCTTTTTTTGGGCTCAAGGCTCAAGTCAATGCTCAAGTTTTTTTTCCTTATTTTTTTTCCTTAAATTCCCGTTTTTTTTTCCCCTTAAATTCCCGTTTCTTTTTCCCCTTAAATTCCCGTTTTTTTTTCCCCCTTAAATCCCCGGTTTTTTTTTCCTCCTTAAATTCCCGATAATTCCTTAAATTCCTCAAGTCTGTAGAATTTAACTATTTGACAATTTTTTTCATTTAACAATTTTGATGATTTAAATGAAAATTCATCTTAAAACATAAAATTCATTCAATAGACACAAAAGGAATCTATGCAACAAATTTGATGTTTTTTAGATATTTTTGGACTAACATAATCAAAATCATTAAATGATAAAAACTATAAAATAGTTAAATTCCACTGACCTGTGGAATTTAAGGAATTACCGGGAATTTAAGGAAAACAAAAAAAAACTGGAATTTAAGGAGAAAAAGAAGTCCATGCCAGTGGAAGTGGAACTTAAGGAATTACCATGGATTTAAGATTGAAAAAACAATTTATTTAAATATAAATTTTCAAAAAAAACACATCTCTGAAATTGTCTGACTGAAACTGAAACTGAAATTGAAATTAAAATTTTAGTGTTGTTTTTACATTTTTTCACAAACTCTCTAAAATCAAAAATATCAATATTTCTTAGATAAAACTTAGACCTGTACCTAGACCCTGAACCTTGGCCTTGACCTAACCCTAGACTCGAGTGACTCTAGACCCTATCCCTAGCCATTGTCTGGTTTCCTGATTTTGTTGGTTCAATCAGTCGCCAGTCACTAGTCACTGTCCAGTCCATGCCATGCCAGTTCAATGGAAATTGAAATGAAAATCAGCTTTCTGACGACTGACAGCTGAACAATTCAGTGGGACCAATATACACAACATCTTATGCTTTTCAGCTTATGCAACCAACAGGTTTCTAGTTCATCCCTCCATTCATCATAAAACAAATGAACATCGATCTTCACAAAAAAAAAACACGTACAATTTTCAGCCCAGAATTCTCACTGATAAATTTATTATAAAAACACATCGTTATGTGCAAATTTGGATTTTTTTATTGGTTGTGCATCTGCAAAAGCTTATGATCCATAGGTATTCCTTAAATTCCACTGAACCACCTTGATTGCGAAACACAACAATATTATCATGTTATATATATATATATATATATACATACATATGTTATATATATATATATACGTATATATAGTCGTCATAGTGATATGTGTATATAGACATCTGACATATAATATATGTCTATATATATATATTATGTCTGATGGATTATTTGATTATTTAGATATTGCAAAACAGCCACAAGTGTTTCCTTCGCAGTTATGTACTGCAATTGGTGACTACGCTTTCAATCAGTGTCCACGACCTTCCAACTGCCCCCCCTTTTCACAAAAGCCTTGCGAAAGGCTTCAGCTTGTTCCAGGTATCCCCTCTCTCTGATCTCCTGCAAACAGCTCTTCCAGAAGTACCAAGGTGGCAGTCCATGAGGTTTCATGGACACTAAAACAACAACCATCAAACATGATGAAATTCCTCCGGCCGCATTGCAGTCATACAGATACAGGCAGCTCCTACAAATCCTACGAACCCCTCCCAGTCCAGGCATTTCTGCACGAACTTTGGGGTGAGGCCAATAGACTTCAGGTCCTAGCGAAGGCGGAGACCTCAAACCTGATTGTGTAATGGTCAGATGGGTCAAAATGGGTACCAATGGAGCCACGCAATCGATCTTTTTAGCAGTATTGGACTACAGTACAGTATTGGATATGAAACTATCCATTTTTTGAGGGCTCAATAATTTTACCCTCATCCCATGTCAGCAGGATGAGTTTTATCCTTATAACTTATAACTTAAAACCTCCACGTTTGCAATTTGGGATGCATCACTTCATCAAAATGTGTTTAGATTGCAGGAAATCAACCATGTCATGAGGATTTTCGGGTGTCCATCACTAACCCCTGGGACCTGAACAGACATGGAGGAACGAGCTTGCGCAACGAGATTTTCGGCCTGGCTGGTTGGCTTCACATCAAGCAGATTCAACAAAAATCTGCGCAACACCACAATCTATTCCAAAAGTTGAGCTCCCCAAACTTTGGACACACCTACAGCACTACAGCTGACCCCTAGCACCAAAACCATAACCACACCTTCTTGTACTGCCATGATCGCCACTTGTCGCCACGCACTGCCCAGGCCGCTGAACAAGTTCGAAACCTGTCCATGGCATGCCAAAAGGAAGGATCTCAAATATGATGTTGCCACTATGACCTTGCGGTCCCTGAGAATGGATGGGAAAACACAAGGCTGTCAAGGCGAATCATCAAAACGAATCAAAACCATGGCAAAAACCATTCCTATCCGACCTATCCATTGAATTTGGTGGTTAATGTGGTTACAATATCCATTGCTACAATGATTCACAGCTACCAGGAGCATCCCGGAGGTGGTTTCTCCCCATTCTCCCAACGCGCCGAGGAGCTCATCCACCACTTTGGCGCGAAGATCTTCAGCGTCGGCAGTCCTCCAGAGATGGGTCGGCCTGGAAAAAACTCTGACTAAACCACTGAAAATGGGTGCAGTATATCAATGGAAAACCATCTATATAAAATCATGATTGAAAATTGATATGATATATAACTGTTTTTTAAACCATCTGTAAAATGATGATTGAAATCAACCAGAAGAGAGACAGAAACCTAGGGTTGAAAATTGGTATTTCATCATGTCATGTGATGTTCATCGATCGTAACCATGCTGGCAACCAAAAGAACTCGTCAAATCCCAGCTTCCCCCATCGCTGGGCTGCCCAGCGACCCCAGCAAAGTCTGTAGGTCCGCCTGTTGGGGATAAAAGTCTGAACCATAGTGGCAAAAAGGCTCCGCCATATGTTTGGAGTCAAAGATAGTATCTGAAATGTACCCTCTGGTCATTTAACATAGCTATGGAAAATCACCATGTTCAATGGGTAAATCCACTATAAATGGCCATTTTCAATAGCTATGTTAAATTACCAGAAGATATCTGAATAATTCCTAGATTTACCCACCAACCTCCTGGATGCCAGCAAGCTGCACATCTGATCCCAAAACATCCGCACCTTGCAGCTGTAGATTTGCCTCTCGAACGGCTGGGCTGGGCGTGCTGATTGCCAATGTGGAATGTTGATTGTGTTGATCTGCTTCAGCCGGCATATCCATCACTTTAGAATGCTTTAGGAGGACCTGTTCTGCTAATTTCTGATGTGTTTTATGACTTTTTGATTTTTGTCAGCCCCAATGTTTCGAATACATCCACATGGTGTCAACATTCTCTTGACTTCGGGATCCTGAAAAATAGAAATATACCCCTGCCCGAGGCCTCTTGATATCTTTCTGCAACGGAGCTGCAGGCACCTACGGACAACATGCACGCCTGATGGGTTGATGCAACAACCTGCTGATTTAGTGTTGGACATCCAACTTTGGATGTATACATGTTTGACCCAAGCCTGCCTACAGATACAAATCCTCTAAAGTGCAAGATAGGCGGGAGTACCATGGCACAAATAGTGGAAACCCAACTTCTGCCACGAATGATTTTCAGTCCCCTACTACTCCGCGAAAGGACAACATGGCCACTAATTGAAAGTAGACATTCTCAATCTTCTCAATCTTCTCAATCTTCTCAATCTTCTCAATGTTAATTTTAGATCATTTTGGTTTTTTAATGGAGCACCAGTGGCAACTTGGCTATGGGTCAATACCTATAGATACATTTTTAGTGGGATGAACATCCATTTACCAGCTATTTTGGGGTTCACCAGGGTACCAGGGTTTTGACCCATCCCCACTTGCCGTGAAAAAAGCTTCCAGACCTCCACTGACTCCTCCGGCTCCGGACGCCAGCGATAGCGTGGCGAGACTGGCAGCCGCTGGCCCAACAGCAGGCTGTCGCAGAGCCATGCGTCGGTGACCACCTGGTGGCAACGATAGGATTGGAGGAAAATGCTGGGATCACCTATCTAAATCTATCTAATATAGATGTTCACATAGATGTTCATATAGATGTTCATATAGATGTTCATATAGATGTTCATATAGATGTTCATATAGATGTTCATATAGATGTTCATATAGATGTTCATATAGATGTTCATATAGATGTTCATATAGATGTTCATATAGATGTTCATATAGATGTTCATATAGATGTTCATATAGATGTGATATAGATGTGATGTTCATATAGATGAGATGTTCATATAGATGAGATGTTCATATAGATGTGATGTTCATATAGATGTGATGTTCATATAGATGTGATGTTCATATAGATGTGATGTTCATATAGATGTGATGTTCATATAGATGTGATGTTCATATAGATGTGATGTTCATATAGATGTGATGTTCATATAGATGTGATGTTCATATAGATGTGATGTTCATATAGATGTGATGTTCATATAGATTAGATGTTCATATAGATGTGATGTTCATATAGATGAGATGTTCATATAGATGAGATGTTCATATAGATGTGATGTTCATATAGATGTGATGTTCATATAGATGTGATGTTCATATAGATGTGATGTTCATATAGATGTGATGTTCATATAGATGTGATGTTCATATAGATGTGATGTTCATATAGATGTGATGTTCATATAGATGTGATGTTCATATAGATGTTCATATAGATGTTCATCAAATGACGTCAAAGAACACATCATCCTGTGATCTTGCTTGTCACTCTTCTAAAGACCAAAGATATAGAGAGAGAGAGAGAGGGAGGGAGATGGCCTCCACGTCGGGTGCCTTAGCTGCAAGCTGTTGGACATACAAAAGTGATTGGTCATGATTGGTCCATGTTGAGACGACTCGACACGCAGCCGGGGTGCCACCGCAAGGTCCGTCACCAACGACCTGCGACGGGGTCCGACTCTGCAGCTGGATGGCGCAGGCATCAAACACACAGCTGAGATTCTCAAAGCCACTAGCGACCCAAGTGAGCCAAACACACTCCAGTAGATTAGTATGATTCATCACTAGATCTATTGATTGATCTATTCATTATTATTCAATTCCAGTGGATTAGTCACTAGATCTATTAGTCATTCTATTCTGATCTATATTCATCTATTGATATCTATTGGAATCCATTCATTAATATAGATCTATTAATGTGAATCAATAGAAGATCTATTGATGATATGAATGTCTTAGATCTATTACATTCATTTAAATTCTATTAATTGAATCTAATCTGATATTCATTAATTGTGAAGATCTGTGAGAAACTCTCAACTCGCCTCGGCGCTCCCAAGGCCACCACCAGGTGGGTGGCCTCGGCATCAGCTGCCACGCCACCCTCTTCCCGCAGCCGGGCCTGGAGTGAAATCCCTGGGAAAAATTCGGAAAAATGCCTTCCAAATGGCATGAAATGACCATGAAGTGTGAAATCACCTTCCAAACCCTTACTAATCCAGAGGTTGCATCTGAATTTGAGACCGAGCCGTGAAAGTTCATAACCCTTGCTGATTGCTAGGTTGCAACTTCGTAAGATTTGAGAACGCCCCATGTAGAGGGAACGTCCATTCAAAGTGGTTCCACCGGCCGTTGCCTCCAAAAGCTCCTTCCGCGTCAGGGACATGGCGTTACCTCCTGATCCAGGTCAAGATGGCATCTACATCAGTGGGGTTTAGACATGTTTAGACATGGTTTAGACTCACAAAAAGTCAATGTGGGTGCTGATGGCTATTGACTTTGCGGTTCACCGGGTTCACCCCGCCTGGAAAGAGGATCTGAATCCGGCAGCCGGCAAAGATCTTTCGAGCGGCCTTCTCACCAACCTAGGTGCTAGGTGGCCAGGGACTGTGTTGAGCTCGCACATATGGGATATGTGATGCGGACAACATTGATCAAACATGCCCAAATTGGCTATAGAATGCTTGCGGCACTGCCTGTGAACCCTCGTTGTGATCAGAATCCCGTGACCCGTGGATGTGGATGTCCATCCCCCATCCTCTGTTCTGGCTTAATAGCCAGTATTGGGTCCATTGGCTTTATATGATATTACACCCACCGAAACTGGCCCGGTGCCTGCTTGGTGCATTGCAGCTTCGGAGGTGGTTCCTCGAATGCAGGGACTTTGGGCAGCACATTGGCCGCCTGGCAGACGGAAGCGAGACATGCACCGCTTGGTGACTATGACTCAACTCAACAACATCACCCCAATGCATGTACCCTCTGGTAATTTAACATAGCTATAGAAAATCACCATTTTTAATAGGTAAACCATCTATAAGTGGGCCATCTATACCATGGCCATGTTAAATAACCAGAGGGTAATTGCAAGTGGCCTGTGAATGGCTCTTCCAATCCCGACCCAGGAGTTGGCACGGAGGCCTTCTCAACATAGAGCCAGGAGGTGAATTTGTCGAAGTCCATCCTAGGCAGCATGGCCGTGCAAAAGGCAAATCAGCAAACCTGACTTTAAAATATTCCACCATGAAAAAAAGTCCAACATAGTCCAACCTACCTGCCATTGAACAGTTGACTGCGATTCTATACAATTCACCCACTAAAAAACAGTGATGGCTCCGACTCCCATGTCTTGCTTCCAAGCTACAGCTGTCTCGTCACGAGGTCTTTGAGCTGTGGACTGGTGTCTGTTGAAACCTCCGCTGCCTGTGGCTGCTGGTCTGCCACCCGACCCGAAGAAATGTCTTCAACAGGGTTCATTTTGCAGGGACACGTAGAAAAATATATGGCTGCAACCATTGTTGGATTTGGTGGAACTTTCAAGACGTGGTTTTATCCATACTTTGATTGGAATATACCCGTATTAATATAGTACCCAGAAAACTTGATTGATCGCATTGATACCAGCAAAAGATCCGAAAAATGCTGGTCTTCAATTTTGACCCACCCCCAAGCGGAAAAATGAATTACCAAACTTGATCGCCCGGTCGTGCCTTGGTCGCCTCATAGAGGCGTTTGAGGCGTTGCGCCGCATCTTTGGGGCCATGGCCGGTTCCAAGGGCCTCTGGACGGCAGTGGAAGGAGGCAAAATAAGAGACTGGACCTGTACCAGACCCCCCATCCTTAAGTTTGGAAGATAGTAAGGGTATGTAAGGGTGTTTGGCTGGTTTCAGAAAGTAGAAACTCCACCAAATGTCGAAAAAATAGCTTCCCTCAAGGGACTGGAAGCAGGAATTCTTCTAAGGTATTTGTTTGTGAACTGACTCGGCTACGGGTCCCTGGTACCCTGGTGAATACCAAAATAGCCGGTGAATGTTCATCCCCCGAACACCAACTGCCACCAACCCTCGGCACCTGTCGTACTGCACTTCGCAAATCCTGTGACTTCTTGGCTGTCGCGGGACGCAAGACCTGACTCACACCACTCCAGGAGACTGGAGCTGAAAACTAAAGGGACATCAATTCGAAAATCATGCTGTTGAGGAACACGGGATCATGATTTTCAGTGGATTAGGTTTGACACTTCCACCAGTGATTACAAACTTCATGGCATGTGCCACGCCTGGTGGATGTGCCTCAAAGGCAACTCCTTCGCCACCGGCTTGGCGTTGTTGAAGCGAACCACCACAGAGCCCTGCTCCCTCACCACCTGCCACTGTCGTGGACAAGGCCAACTGTGCCAACTATGCCAACTAACTACGCCAATTGGGATCAAGTTGGAAGATCTGGATATGTACCAAACATATATGATTTGTAGCATAATGTATAGTTGGCCACAAACAGATAGAAGTCGAGTTTTGCCTGTCATTTTTCCTTTTCCGCCACGTTGTGGACAAAAGAAATAGAATAAATAGATATACACCGATATACCCAGTTCCAATGAGGATATGATGTGGATCTAAAGGATGACAACCTGGAATCTCCTCAAATCGTATCTCAGGGTGCCTGGATCTCGCCATCGTCAAACCACCTGCCACAGACGGATGAGGGAATGGGAGTGGCGGCCTTGATTCAGAAGATGGCATGGAAAGGGTCTGAGTTTTCATGATGAGAGATGATGAGAGATAGTCCTGAGAATGTCCTGAGAGTCCTGGCGAGCTCCCTTTTTGCCAACTTTGTGGAGAACAAAAACATCAGATGACACATTTTGTCGAAGATTCGCCTAGTTCTGACCAGGATCAAATTGCAATTAGGCCTGAAATCAACAGGGTTCGATTTTTTGCAACCCAAGAATACTTTGATCTTGACCTTCCCATTAGAAACATGGTCCAAAATTCAAACATATTAAAACAAAAGTCTGCTGACCACTTCTGCATTTGGGACCCAAAACTGCTCCAGACATAGACCTCCTGCGAGATGCGCTCCAGACATAGACCCGATCTCCAGCTTTGAATGGCACCTCGTCACCAGTGTTTTCTATTCAAACGTTTACCCTCCAGGAATCGAAAAACGTTGGCTGCGGGATATCACCAATTGAAAATATTTAGAACATTGAATTGAAATCATCCAGAAGTGATGGATTATGATGGATTATGATGGATTTCTATACCTAATTACATTTAATTACCACGTTTGATTGCCTCAGGATGAACACCTTAAAATCCGACAAGCGCTGCAACCGCTTGGTCATAGCCATGCAGCTCCGTGGTTTGAGGCCGTTGAGCCCACAAGACCAAGTGATGGCCGTCCCATGTTCCAATGCCTCAATGGTGTCACTAGTCACGACCATCCCGGTGGCACCTGCTCACACATCTTCCACGCGCGAGCGGCTGGCCATACTGGGTTTGGCCAAATTTTGAGCAGCAGTGGCCAGGTGCACTGGGCTTGATAAAGGGGCATCTGCTCTGCTAACGAAAACATGGTGATGTGAATCCTCCCGCTCCCATAGTACCCCAATAGTTACATCTGTGGTTGGTGGTTTTACTCCATGCCATGAATAATTCATGAATAGCAGTCATTTGGAGTTGATCACAGGGATAGACAACCCGCAATCACATCTACCTCAAAACCCATCCATGGCCATATGGCCGTAGATATCCTCGAGAGGTATCTGGTCTGGAAGATCGTGAAGAATCACCGTATTCCTCTTGCTCTTGATGATTGGCTTCACCTGCATGGCGACCTCGGCCAGAGATGAAGAGGTGGGACATCGGGTGCCTTGGAACCACCAAGTTGGCCATCATGAAATATCGACCACTTGAACATTATTTAAAACAAGAAAACATGTTCGCTGCAAACCCCACGTTTGCCCGCATCGGATCCCGCATATCGCATATCCGCAAGGACATGCTCAAATCCCTGCGTACGGCTAGCGTTTTTTACTTTCCGATACCTAAAAACCCAAAAGCCTAAACCCTTAATAAAAACCCTAAATCCTAAAAAACCTCAAGTGAAAATTGCTGCGTATAGCCAGTGTTTTCATTCATCCTCTGGTGACAGTTTATGATATTGTTTGGGGATGTTCTTTGGGCTTGGGCGAACGTGGGGTTTGGCGCCAACATGTTTGATGGCTATGTACCTGTTTGGTATAGGGGTCTTTCCAATTTTTGGGCTCTTGAATACTCAATACTAGTCAATGAGTGGAGGTGCTAAATCTCTTGAGCCGCCGCGCCTTGTCCACCACAACATGTTCGGACTTCAGCCTGGGAGTGGAGGGAGAAGGGTCACCGCTCGTTTCCTAAAGGGGATTGAACATGGATGGAAGATCACAGATCAGAAGGTAAGTCTCGACCAGGTTTCCAAGAAAGCACTGACTTTTTTTTCAGAGCTGCTTACCTTTTTGGCCGCGCTGGGAAAGAGTCTCAAAACCTTGTCAGCCGTTCCTTCATATCTCCGTTAAAGTAGGACAACGAAGGCTCCACTCATTGGCTCTGATGGAATTGTACTGAATCATCTGGACCATCTAAGCCATCTCAAATATTGCATTCGCTTTTGCTTCGCCTTGAGCCACAGTATTCCCAGCAATGCTCCACCACAGAAAATACCCATTTCTTTCACAGGAAGCTGATCCTTCCCATTTATCTCCTTTGGAATTTCTGGATCTGGTAGCCGGAGAACACAATTCTCAGCTGTCTCCTTGGACCAAAGAGCCATCTTGGACACTAAATCAGGCACGAAGCTCATCCCAGTCACCCCAAGTCTCATCAGGCTGAAGCTCACTTGGCTCATCCCCATCAGTGCCAAAACTCCAATCATCACTTTGGGTTTCATGAAGGGTGCCAGGGGCACCCTGCTGGTCATACGGCCCACGGCAAAAGCTAGCGGCCACGGCAACATGTTGGGCCAGCGATGGTCGCTGTCTTCTTCAGATCAAACGGCCTAGCCAGAAGCACCTCAACGTAAGGTCCTGTTAATCACAAACCCCCGTTAAATCGAGTGGTTCCTTCTTCCAAATGGGCACAGGTCAAAACAAAATGATGTGGATATCTAAATTTGTCTGTATGTGTACATATCATTATACATATATATATATATACATACACATATACATATATATACATATAAATATATACATATAATTATACAAAATATATGTACACATATCAATATGTATGTGCGTGTGTGTGTGTGTCTCTTGTTCATAATGTCAACCCCGGATTAATAAACCATGGTTTATTACTTAGGGGGTTTTCCCCCAATAGTCATGATTTGATACTTAAATGGTACCCTCCCAATTAAACAGCCTAGGGGGTTATTAATCCAGGGTTGACATTATATGCAAAGTGAAAAACATGTCAAAACTTGGGAGTCTGAAAGTACTTGAACGGCAAAACATGGATTATGGTTTTCACCGCACACACTCCCAAAGCAATCACAATTTTCAGAGAAAATGCTGAGATTGCTGAGGCTTGAACGCAGCATCGTAGAGGCTCGAGACATCTACGATTTTGCCCATTTCTTCAAACTTCTCATGGCCTCTCTGGATCAAAAAAAACAGACTTTCCAATTGAAAAATGATGGAGGAACAAAGTTCGAAAGCCACCCGCACCTGCCAGAATACAAATTGGGATGTTCATCTGTGCATCCATGTTCATCTGGATGAAGCTGTCCTGTCGCAGAATCTTGCTCAATCTGCAGCTTGGACAAGATTGGCTTCTTTGTGCTTTAAAAAAAGACTGGCGAGAGGATGCTGGAGGTTTCGTACTTGGTCAACCAAAAGTTGTGAAGGTCACAGCAAATATGGGACCAAGTGGCCAAACTCTCAGGGTTGGCAATCCTGTCCTGGATCTTTTGGATGACTACTTTCTAGGTGATCAAGATTACCTCACCTAGCAGAGCTGGCCTATCCCAGGCTGCGGCGGCCTCCTGCAAGTTCTCTTTGGTCATGAGGTAGTCCAACCTCAGCCATAGCTGGGGAAACCCTTGGTGAAGTTTCCAGGTTCACCACTAAGAACCAGGATTTTTAGGAGGCCATTGAATGAGAAGTTTGTACCCGGACAATATATACCTTGAAATTAGCTTATCAGTTCCCCATTCCAACGTGGATTGCGTGGTGGAGCAGCCATCATGAACCCCTTGGGCCCCTTGGGCCTATCCTTGGCGCCACACTTCTCTTGGATTTTCTTCAGGTTTGCCTCCCGGTCTTCCAGTGGCATCTCGCCCTGGAGCACAGTGCATTTTTTTTTTGGACTGTTTGGTGGGCTTGGACAGACAATCTTGGCCAGACTAACAGGGACTGTTAGGGTCTATCAAAAGGGGTGAACCTTGGTTGCTTCTGGCAGGTATCATGTGAAAATATGTGAAAATGTAAGAGTTGGGGATGATTGGGAATGGTCCTTTGGGATTCTTTTGGCCTTTGTAGAGGTCACTATCGATTTGTGTTGGCGAAGCAGTGTTCAAACAAGCACCCTATCAATGGAAAACCAGCAGTGCTGGCAGGTCTTTGCCATTTGAGCTCAAGGAGGGCTCTAGTCTTGAAGGGCTTTGCTGTGCTGCCATGGTACAAAAGCAAGGTTTCCAATCCACAAGGGCATCTCTGCACACTGGATGTCCCAGTGTCCCCAGCTTCCCCCAAGAACAACCCTTGCCCCTTGCCTCGGCCTCGGCCATTCTACGATCAGTTGCGTGGTCCACGTGTCTCAAGACCTTAGGCCGGGACGGTGAGAACCAGGGGTCTTTTTTCAAGGCCTGCTATCTGTTTACCCTCTGGTAAACTAACATAGCTATAGAAAATCCCCACTTTTCATAGATAAATCAACTATAAATATCTATAAATGATCATTTTCGATAGCTATGTTAAATTACCAGAGGGTATCTCTTCCCCCGAAGCCTCTCAAACCTTGAGGTCAAAGGATGCCATGCAAACCAAAGCCTAGTGGTTTATCATCGTTCTTACTATTTAAAATTTACAGTGACCACTTCGTTTCGTATCTCCAAAAATTGGACCAAACCCAAATGGACCAAATGGCGCCCCAAAAAACTCCACAGGACGATCAAACGCTGAGCAATCATGCCCATGGCACAGCTCCATGGCGCGAGCTAACGCGCAAAGTCTGAAGCGCTGCGTTTCGGTCGGCAGGTGCAGCTGCAGATGTCCTCTTAACTGGGCTGCGGGTGCTAGTGAGCCTCATAAGGCAGCTCGACATTTGGGAAAACATCTGAGAAGATGAGAAGATCGTAGAAAGTCAAAAGAAAATGCGATGCCAGCAAACAATCAACAATTCGGCATTGCTAAATCATGTTTATAGCTCAATTCGAGCGAGGCGATGTAGCCCCAAACTACAGCGCCGGATGGGGTTTCTCGTGCAGCTTGGCTTCCACCCTTTGTACTGCTAAGATGTGTCTAAGTTGTTTGCAGTTTGCCCGTGCCAAGCGTCGCTACTTTGAAGATCCAGCTTGCGATGATCCTAAGACAATACAGCCTAAGAGCCAAGAGTCAGCAGCCCCGGTTCTCTCGAACAGTCTTCTGCCATTACAACATGAAACACTGAGAGGCGCTCGATTGTCAAGCCTTGGAAATGGTCGCAGTGGTCTGCTGACAATATTTGAAATTCCATGAAAGTACCGTCATTGTTTTAGTGTCAAAAATACCACATCTTAATATATCTTATATATATATACATACATATACTTATATCTCTAAAACTGTTTGAAATCGAATTCAGTCGAATAACCATGGTTCAAGTTGCTGTGACATGCAACCTTCTCAACTAGTTCGACAATGTCCATCTTTCACACAATAATCCATGAATCAAGGGGGCACGGGGCCTCACAACTGTCATTAGATATGCAAACGACATTCCCAACCTACAAATCTAGATTGAGTGATGCAAGATCCAATGCTCCACACCAACACAGCCACCACCCAGATCGCAGTCGCACATTTTTCAGCCTACAACATGTCGTCATCATCCAGGCTCCGGCCAAGCCTGAAACTTCGCGCTGGAGGGTGCACGAACAACGGCTTGCGGAGGTGAAAACCAGTTTTACCAAACAGAAACCTATTGTGATTTGTGGACATCTGTGGTTGATTGCAAGAAAGTCATATTGGGTATGGGAAAAGGTGGGTTTGAGGCGTCTTCCATGCTTTCTGTTCGCACTTTTGGTTGGCATATGTCAGGCTGTGGTTGTCAACATCTCAAGAACTGGCCAGCACGACTTTTTGCAGATCTGTTGGATGCAACGTCCACCATACTCAACGAAGTGGAGCAATTGAAATCTCTTTTGACCACATTGCTCATTGGTGGTTTCCAAGAAACATCGGTCACTGGATTGCTCATCATTTTGGGATGCTAACAGTATCTAACAGTGAAAAATATCCATGGTTCAACCAACAGAATCCACCTGTCATTTTCGAGCCACAACCACTTGTGGGTCTTTTTCTCAGTAACCTCCTCGACGGTCCATGGTCCAAGGATCGTACTGCATCTGCTGGTAGTGGCTGTGATGCCCATGACCCATTTCACGTGGATCGCGGGGAATGTCAGAATTCAAGCCAAAGATGGTGAAGACATTCGTCGGATCTGAGAGCTCCTCAAAAGATCCCCGAAAAAAAAAAAGATCGGCCCATGACTGCCATGACTGCCATGACCAATATTAAGATGAATTGGTAAAGGTATGTAAAGGTGATAAACCATGATGAACCCAAAAGCCTAAACTTCCTAAACCATCCGCAGTTTCAAGAAAAATAAAGCTGGAAACCATCCCCAACGGGAAGTTCGTCATTGCGTTAACCACCTAACGGTTTATCAGGGAACATAGGTCTGGCGAAAATCGTCCCCCGCAGCCTGAATTTATGAACGGAGGCCATGGGTCCCCAAGAATTCATCGAGATATCTTCGACTCAGTGAGTTCTGTTGAGTTGTCATCTAAATTATCCAACCTAACCATATTGTATGTATAATACATATAATATATATAATATATAATTATATATATATATGGATCATCTTCAGCCCATCTTTATTTCCGGCATCCTTTCAGGTCTTTGCCACTCATGACTTCAACATGTTTCCGTTCCTTGGCCATCAGATTGTAGCATCGCAGGCTGCAGAAGTCACCCATTTCGGTGTCCAGCTTGCAATTCACCGTGTTGCGATCGGTGATCTGTGCATGACACCACCTGAAAGTGACAAAAACGAGCTGACTCAAACAAGAGTCGTTTAGGGTTTCATCGTGCTTAATCATGTTTGATGTTTTTGAGAATCAACAAAAAGTAAGAAAAAGAAATATTTGAAGCCTTCGAGAGCTTTGAAATGGGAATTCGCGTCCAAGAAAGTATTTAAATTTCTTTCCTCTCTCCCTCCCTTCCTCCCTTCCTTCATCCCTCCTTCGCTGTATCTCCTTTCCTCACCATCCCTCCATCGTGCTATGGATCCGCTTGCCACTGCAAAAAAAAAATCGTTTTCAGAAGAGTTTTGGAAAATGAAAATGATATACAGATTGTGCAGTAGGAAATACCTTAAAAACATACGACATACCATGAATTAAAACCATCCCCGTCTCCCCACCTACATGTGCGATTGACCACCACTGTGAGGTCTACTGTTCCTCGATGCCCTCTGAAGGTGCTGACCTTTTCAAACATGTCAGGCTCTTGGTTGTTTCCTCCGCAGAGAATCTTCATCTCGTGAAATCTTCGACCCAACCTGGTTGAGGCTTGAGTTTTCCCCGAAAATAATGAAAAAGACAAAAAAACACACATCTGATCCATTGTGAGCCCATCATTTTTTGGAGGTTAAAGAAAAAAACTGAAACGACTGAAACCACTCATCAGCAACTCTTTGCTGAGTCGTTGCTTCACATCTCCAATCAATCCGAATTTGTCCATGAAGAAAGAACTGCGACGGCCGGACATGGTTTGGACCGTCACTTCGATGGAGTTGCCCATGCCGGGCATCTCTTCCATAGTGGGGGGGTACGCCATTCTGGTCCCAGCAACGGGAAAGCTACCTTCACTTCATCTGGATATTGAGCCAATCCACTGCGGATAACGTACCAATCAGCCAGCCAACATATCTAGCATAATTTACATTGACCCACTGGTTGGCATATGGCAGTGTGTCAAAACCTTGTACCCCTGTAGTTCACATCAAAATAGCTGGGATTTATGGATGTTCATCCCCCTAAAAATGGTATGTATAGGTATTGATCCATAGCCATATAAGTGCTATGGCACCGCTATGGCACTGCTATGATTTGTATTGAGCCAAGCAACAGCCCATCATCAGATACCAACCATGAGACCAGCATCCAAAGCCAAGAGCCCGACCTCTCTGGGGATGGGCCTGGTGGGAAGTCACTTGGAGCTGAGAGAAATATCTCTGGTCGAAATCCCAATGGCTTCAAGGGCTTCGGAACAACTGAATCAAGAAGATCTCAAGCATCTTAAAGTATATAAAAAATGTGTCAACCCTTCTGAGTCTGAGCCTTTGAAGAACAGTTTTCCTTCTTGTCTTGCATCTGTCTGCAGATTCCAGAGATTTGGGAGAGTCACAACATGTTCTGCGCCTCCCTCCAGGCGTTCGCAGGGCAACTCCTCACGTTGAATGGAATAGCACCAAGTCTCAGTCAAAACTGGGGATGTCACGATTAGATCTGACTGATCTCACTATCAAACCGAGAGATGAAATTCAACGTCACCAACCAAATGTTTACATTCATCAGTGAGGGTATCACCAGAAATACCTGCAACATACTGGGCAGTGAACATGCAAATGACAAAATATAGCGAAGGACAAACATGCGAACGACCAAATAAATGGGGGAAGGCCACAAACCCAGTGCTTTCCGTGAGATCTTACAGCAAACCACAGTGGACTTTTTGGGGTCACGATTTATTTAACAACGAACAAATGCGGGGACTGGAAAATCCTACAAACTTATCAGATTCCTTATGATCTTCATTAAATGAGAAACAAATGTCAGCAGCATCAGACAGCATCCCAGGATACTTTACCTTGCGATACTTTACCTTGCGCTACAATTTTAGAACTATTTAATCTAAAAGGACCCCTTTGATCCTTTCCATGCATTCTGCCCTCAGCATCAAGGAGGTGCATGGACTGCATATGAGTCGAAATTGGGCTCAAACCCCTATCTTATGTGGTTGGGGTGTTGACTCATCGCAGATTAAGTGGATCAATTTCTACAACCTCTTTTCTCTCCTGGCCATCATCGTTTCTCACTTGCATGCCCGTTTTTGTAAGGTAGACCCCCACGTTTGCTAGTATCCACAATTACGGGAGTATGCAGGCATCAAACTTGGATACCCCCAGAATTCGTCTAGAACTTTCACATAACCATTTTGTGATATTGCTAGTCGGTAATGTCCTTTTGTTTGTTAGTCAAAGTATATTCCTTTTTCGGTCGGACATCCGCATTTTGTGCATTGAATTTCCCTTTGTTGGCTGAACTATGTTGAACTCCAATTCTTATTGACAAATTCTCCTGATTGAATTCTCCAACCAGAACTATGTTGATAAAATTCTCAGTTGAACTATGTTGAACTATGTTGATAAAATTCTCAGGTTGCTGGCTGAAATCTCCTGATTTTCTGGTATGATCCCCAGAGTTTCAGCGCGCAAAACTAGGTACGTCCTGAGGCATCTCGCTGCAACTACCTTCCTGGAAGATCTTTTTTTCGCCTGGCATTTCGGTGGTGAGTCCAAAAAGAAAACGAACTGGCAGCAACTGGGCATGACCAACAAAAAAAGGATCCAAACTATGTGAAATCAAAGATAATGCCAGGGGGTGCAGGCCTGGGTATTACGAAACAAAATAAGAAGGGATACACAACAAAGAATATAATTGAAGGCTAAACTAGAAGCTACCGGGCATATAACTCCCCAAAAAGTGATTGGGGATGCAAGTGCAACGGACAAAAAACAAGGATATGTCGAGGATGTCACTGATTTTTCACCAGCAGCTATGCGTCCAAAGCTACACCCGAAACTCCCAAGTTGGCTGCTTTCCCTAAGGCCCTAAGGTTGGTGATAGCTGGTCCTGAAACCCACCTGACAAACTGGCCAGTACGGTGCCCTGCTCCAGGTCACGGTCCTGATTTGAAACCCAAAATTGGCCACTCTTTTTGGGGCAGAAAGGTCATATGTCTGAAAAATGGATTGTCAACTGCCTAAAGAACGTGAAAACTTGGAGGGTTGGCATAGTTGTGAACGTTCATTTCAGGAACTGTTGAAACAAAAATTATATATCCAGTGGCGATTTTTTTGAACAACATTTTCCCAGTGCCTGTATGGATTTCCGATGTGAAACACTCATCACCAACACGATGATCTGTTCAAATTGTGAGCAAAATATGTACAGGAATGTTTTCCAATTGATCTGGGATGCACACAGCATCACACAGCAGCAATCATTGCAATACGATTACTGGCATTTATCTTTGACAAACAACATGTGCAAAACCCAACAACAAATCACATAAGTTTGTAAAGTGCCAGTTCTGCCGAACAACGATTTCCGGGTTCAGACATGTGCATGAACAACTGTTCTATGAGACGTTGAAACATCGAACCAGCTTCAAGTCCGCTCCCTTGTCATGGCAAATATGTTTCAATTAAAAAAACTAAAATGCAAAGTCTAAAGAATCTGTAGGCCCTCCCTATGTTCTCTATCTGTTCGCTTCCTTACCAGATCCATGAAATTGATGTTTACAAGGAAAATACGTGCCTGCACAGCCCACTCTGCTTGTAAAGCATCTTGTACCTGGAAAAGAACAAATGTCGAACAATACTCAGCAAAAACACGCGGATTCATCATTTCAATACATACAATGTGCACAATGTATATCTGCAGGCACCTTTTCAAGTCCGTTTTGAGTCGATCGAGGATATGCCAGCAACTCGGCGGGGTCACAATCAAGGCAATGGACAAGCAGCCGTTGAGAGCTCCAATCACCACACTGAAGAGCACGAAGCCATGCCTTTGGTATCCGGAACAATAAGGGTATACCACATCGCCATTGCAAACAAGGTTGCCACGGTTCCAAAATATGTACACGGTAAGTTAAAATCACAAAATTGTATAGTTAGATAATCGAATATGTAGTTGTAAAAATAACATTGAATAAAATATCGTAAAAACAATTAGCAATTCAATCCGCCATTGAAAACAACGAGATATTATTTCAAAATGATAATATAATATCATGTCATGTAGTGCTAAGTAATACAACAGAATGTCGGAAAATAAAAAAACCATGGAATAAAATACAATACAAGAACCCATGACGGCAGAACAAAAAAACGCAATATAGTACGGAACAACTCAAAAAACATGACAATTCAAAATACACAAATCGAAAATCACAAAGCCAAATCCAAACAAAAATAGTAATGGAAAAAATAACTAAATATTATATAATTATATTATATATATACATAGTAACATGGAACATGACCTAATTCAACAATAAACATGCATAGAAAAAATGAAATATTCACCGAAAATGGTGCTATAGCATAGTCTGAACCAAAATCAAAGCAGAATTTGAAGGTTGCATTATGCATGTAATATGCAATTACAAAAAAGGTTCTGAAATGTTCTGAAACAACAAAACATATTAAAATAAAATAAAATATGGCAAAACACGTTGTAATATAATGACATGGACTGAAAATAACATGTACTATAAATCCATATGATGTAACAAAACGTACTAACATGTATAGGGAGCTGCGATAAGATGGCACACGCAAAACGATGCATATATGCCATCAAGGAGGCGTTCATTCCCTCACCGCGTCCTGTGGCTTCTGATGGCATTCTAGGAAGCTCCTCCAATTTCTGTGTGCCATCTTAGTGTGCCACACCCCCATATGCATGAAGTACGCACCTATCTTGTATTGGAAAGTTCCATGTATGTTTTGACCTTCACTTGTGGCTTGTGCCGCTCCATTTTCCATGGTTTTTTCTTGGGTCCTCCAGTGTGTTTTCTACAATTTTGCATGGTCTTGCCTTCATTTTTGCATAGTCTTCCCCAAACCACGATTTTTTGCACGAATGAGAGCACCAAAAAGCACGATCTAGACCACGATTTCCGGACAAAGGAAAGCACTGCACGAAGGGGAGCAACACAAACCACTTTTTTTGCACGAAGGAGAATTCAAAAAAGCATGATCTCGAGCACGGTCTTTGGCACGAGGGAGAGTACCAAAAAGCACAATGTTTTTCACGAAGGAAAGCACCAAACAGCACGATTTTTGCACGATGCAAGAGGAGCGCACCAAAAACCACAATTTGTTACATGAAGGAGGACACCAAAAAGCACGATCTCGAGCACGATTTTTGGCACGAGGGAGAGCACCAAAAAGCACATTTGTTTCAAAAGGAAAGCACCAAAAAGCACAATTTTTGCACGATGCAAGGAGGAGCGCACCAAAGCACAATTTGTTGCATGAAGGAGGACATCAAAAAGCACGATCTAAAGCACGATTTTTGGCACGAGGAAGAGCACCAAAAAGCAAGGAGAACAACACCAAAAAGCACGATCGAGAATCTAGAACACGACTTTTGGCACGAGGGAAAGCACCAAAAAGTAATGTTTTCCTGCAGGAAGGAAAACACTCAAGTTTTGATCTGCGGCAAACTCAAGCCGTCAGTCTATCTATCAATTTAACTTTACATTCCTGCTAAATTATTCAATGGCAGAACACCACCCGATTCCGAGGTCCTGTGCAGTCTGGCGTTTCTCCTGGGTTTTGGCGTGTCTCTCGGAGCAGCTAGGCTGCCCGGGACTTCTTGAAATGCCGGAGCAGCTCCCGACGTACCAGCCTCTCGCAGGCGCGTTGCGTACTTCTGCCACCCATCGCGTTCAGCCTTGCTTGGTGGAACCACACCGCGTTTGGTCCCTGCTGAGGTCCGCTGCCAGACCAGCGCCTCTGCAACCACCACGCCATCATAGCCACAACCTTGCCCTAACATGGTCTTCTTCTGGCCAATGGCCGGCTGTCAGGCGCAAGGAGCCTTTATATTTTATTCAATGTAATATGTTGCCAGGCGTAAGGAGCCTTTAAATTCTATTGTTAGAGATTATATTATAGTATATACATTCTTCCCAGCTTGAGCTAAATCCTTTTTTTAGACCACATTTGTTAAGACACCAGCACCACCACCACCACCACCACCACCAGCAGCAGCAGCACCACCGAGACATAACCATCACCATCACCTTGCCCATGATCAGCTCACCATCAACCCACTTTACCAAACGAGCCCCTCGGTCCCCAACGGCGCACTGGCGCTCATCAGAAACAAAGATTGGATACAGACCTGCCCGGTGGTGTGTTGGGACCCCCAACTTGGTTGACCTTTGCACTCTCTATATAGTTTCTGAGCACCATCCAGAAATGTGAAAAAACAACTCTTCCATGATTTTGACATCCATTGACCCATCCGCCAACATGATCACATGAATCGACAATCAACTGACTCAAAACCAGCAGCTGTTCAACATCCGCGGAAAGCGCAAGGCCTGGGCCACATCTCCTACGACCTTCTCCAGGCCTTACCATGTGCCAACGCAAGGCAGCAACGAGCTTGGGATGATGAGATGGTACCGATGCTATACTCCAAAATCATAGTCTTCCTCCTTCACTGGACCCTTGCTGAAAGTTTCGGGGGTCGAAAATCTTGGGACCAACTGATGATCCAACTCCAACTCGACCACAACAAGAGGGTCAGCTCTCAAGTTGCCAAACTGAGGGACCACCCACCACCAACCCCGCACCCACCACCTGCCCAGGCACCTAAGTGAGGCCCGGACCAACCAGGTTAGCCGAAGATTTCAATGTCACAGGCTTAGCCTTGCATTTCAGACCGAAGAAAAACAGGGACGTCTAGTCTCAACTGGACTAGTCATGTGGGCATGGAGTGACATGGAGATTCTTTGGAGTTGACAAAACATCGGGATTAATGACTACCAACAGAATCGGGGGTATGGTGATGGAGCATCATGCCAACAGAACTGGGATATGAACGGCAGACAAATTGGGGATTGAACTTACAGGATCTGACCAACCAAAAATGGCCTGTCCCTCTTGCTTCGTTGCTGTGTTCCCTCAAACTTGGCCAAGTCTCAGCTGTGCTCGAGGAGTTTTAGTTTCAAACCACCATTCTTGCTGTAAATTTCCTGCTTTTGATGGCCAACGTTTCATTTTTCTTGCTTCAATCCCCACTTTTGTTGTTCAAATAAGAAATCCTTCATTTTCTCAATACAATTTTTCCCCAATCTTTGGTTCCCAGCCACCAGCGCTCAACATTTTGGCTCAACCAAGATCCCAGGCCACGGGCAAATCTGAGGCATCTGGGTCAAAGGGCAACACCGAGCGCACCGCCGTGTTCACCAGCTGGCGCTGTTGGGATGGGTGACAAATGCCATATCAAGAAAAACCTCTGGGTGCTGGTGGTTTTTGGAGTTGGGAGAAAGGTTGGGTTTTGTTGCATATAATATCATATAATATCATATAGTATCATATAATTCATGAGGCCTAATACATGAGGCCAGATCCCGAAACGCGGTTTGGACCCCCCAAATGGCCATCAATAATTTGGAGGATTTGTGGATGGAACGTGGTTTTACTATAATTTTCAGACAAAGCCAAATATTGATATAGTTGCAATATAGTTGCAATATCTATATTATGTATGTATGTATGTATGTATGTATGTATGTATGCATGGATGTATGTATGTATGTATGCATGCATGCATGGATGTATGTATGCATGTATGCATGCATGCATGCATGTATGCATGTATTAATGTATGTAATGTATGTAATGTATGTAATGTATGTAATGTATGTAATGTATGTAATGTATGTAATGTATGTAATGTATGTAATGTATGTAATGTATGTAATGTATGTAATGTATGTAATAATGTATATGTAATGTATGTAATGTATGTAAATGTATGTATGTATGTATGTATGCATGTGTATGTAATGTATGTAATGTATGTAATGTATGTAATGTATGTAATGTATGTAATGTATGTAATGTATGTAATGTATGTAATGTATGTAATGTATGTAATGTATGTAATGTATGTAATGTATGTAATGTATGTAATGTATGTAATGTATGTAATGTATGTAATGTATGTAATGTATGGTATGGTATGTAATGTATGGTATGTATGGTATGGTATGTATGGTATGGTTGTATGGTATGGTTGTATGGTATGGTATGTATGTATGTATGTATGTATGTATGTATGTATGTATGTATGTATGTATGTATGCATGCATGCATGTATGTATGTACGTATGTACGTATGTATGTATGTATGTTTGTATGTTTGTATGTTTCATGCATGCATGCATGCATGCATGCATGCATGTATACATGTATACATGTATACATGTATACATGGATGGATGTATACATGGATGGATGGATGTATGGATGTGTGTGTATATATATATACATATATATTTGTATCCCATGTGTATTAAGATATCCCCTCGTTTCGTACAGAAGCAGCTTACAGAATGGGGAGGTTCAAGATATTTGAAGTACAAAAAGGTTGGGGCCATCCCAAAAAAAAAGGAGCTCACATGAGCAACTTTCTGAATGATTTCTTACAAAATGACACTCTGTACGTGCGATTGTAGGGGGGTTAAGGTCTGGATCAAAAACAAGTTTCAACCACCTGAGCCACGATTTTGTACCGGGAATTCCCGCTTTGTACTGGGGCCATCTGAGGACAGAAAACTGCTGGTGTGCGAAAGGTCTCCCAACCCCCAAATTCATGACAACAAAATGGCCAGGGTTCGGTGTATGACATGGGGCCGCAGGGTTGTTTTTTAGGGTTCAAAATTTGGTGAACCAACAACAATTCACCCGTCTTGAGGCAATCCCTCTACAAAATCAAGCCGCTCACCACTCAGAAAATCTGAAGCCAAAAAGTCTACAAAAAGGCCCTGGAGGTGTACGAAATGACCGCCTTTTCAAGGCTTGTAAGCTTCAATAAGCCGATTTTTCCAGATGGCCCGCGAAAAGGGGCCCGCCTTGAAGTCCAACAAGACGAAGCCAAAGGACTCAGGCAGCTCACCGTCACAGTCCGATAGGGCGAAGCAGGTGTTGAAGATCATCTGCAGTTTTGGAAAAATGTGGCTAATTTGGGAATCAAAGGTTTGAGAAGGGCAGAAGAACAAAAACGATGTAAAATTGGGGTCAAGATTGGGGAAACCCACCACTTTGGTAATTTTCACCAACAGAAATGAAGCTGGAACCGAGGAGCCCTCGGAGAAATCCATAGAAATCCACAGAGAATTGCAAAGGTATCGTATGTCATGTCCCAAAATTAGGGTTCCCCAAAAAGCCACCAAAATGTATCGTATCTGGTGGGGTCACCAGGGAAACGCCAAACGGATCCAAACGGTATTTCCACCCGCCTGGCAAAAGACTGTGCAGAAAATGATGGACGCCAAAGACCTTAGTTTCACTTGAGGATGTCTCAAGAAAAAGCTCAGTTAAAGGATCTGTCTCGATAGGGACACCAATGATTGGATATCGTGGGGTATCCACTCTTTGGCTAACCCAATGGGCTCCGGACGCCCACCAGAGGGAGGATCCACAGTCCCGTGCAATGAACACAAAGGCCATGTCGGTGTAGGAGTCCAACTGTGAAGCAATTGGCAAGTTGAGTCCAATTTCGGGTAATCGCTTCGAAAATTGGATGGACTACAAGTGATCACCGTCCAAACCTGGCTGTTCCAGCTGTTCCAAACCCATTTTCGGAGTATATGGACTCTTGTACTTTTGGGACATGTACAGCATAGGTCCAATCATTGGTAACCAATATCTTAAGCCAACGGGCCATGACGCGAAAGTAAAAACGTATGTACAACACAAGCAAAACACGCGAAACATAAGCAAAACATATGTGACTCATCCGTATGGCATTCGTGAAACGCAAATAAAACATAAGAAAAAACATAGGTGAAATAAAACCAAAACATGAATGAAACGCAATCAAAACATAAGCGAAACAGACGGAAAGCAGAAGTCAAACATAGGTCGCACGTAAGGCAACACATATATATGTGTGTGTGGAATACAAGCAAAACACATGTAAAACATATGAGCACAGCACATGTGCAAGACAACAAGAGCTGTGCGGATCATGGGTGTAGCAGCTGCACAGTCTCTGTCAATATGTTTTGACATCACCAAGTCGTGGTTGTTGCCCCCTACTGTACCTCCTGTTTGTAGTCATAACTTGCATGGAATGCATTCATGCTCGGTTTCAGGTTGTACTTGTCGAAACGTGCGTTTTGCCTATGGTTCACTTGTGATTAATGCGTGATATATGTGGGTCTTCGGGCTAGAGCTCCCTCCCTATTTTCCTGCGCAGGACTGCAAACAAGTAAACCGACTGGAAAAAAACAAGAGGTGAACAGTTTTTGCACTGTAATTAATGTGACTCAAACAGGAAACAAGCTAGAGGAGTGAAGTTGTGACTCCACCAGCCGAAACAATCCACACAAACGATTTTTTCTCATCCAGACATGAAACCACGCTCTCTGTAAACAAGGCATCGTATTAAACATCTACACATGACCGCATACCCGGTTTACTTATGCACTACTTATGTCAGAGGGACATCGAAGATCTTATCTCTGAAACTGTGTATTTGTTTACACGTGCCACGTGTCTGTTTTGCTTTGTGTCCGTGGTTATGTTTTGTTTTCACTGTTAATGCAAGGTTTTATGTTTATGTACCTCTGCGTAGATAGCTTATGAAGTCGTTTTATCCTTGACTTCTGTAAGGTCATTGCCCATCGCCTCCGCTTTCCCATGTGCCTATGGGTCAAGATTCCAGGTCCAGTCACGCGGCATCCAATTAATTACCCTCCAATAAAAAAGAACGGCAACAGGAAGGCCCCGTTATCCGTTATCCCTTCATATCTATTTCATATCCATTTCCATTGGCAAATTGTCCTCTTGAAATCAGGAGTTTCCCAGCCACACCTTCCACAGAACCGTCGAGGCCAAGGGTCTTCGCCACCGTCGTTCCTGTGGCGCGGTAGGACGGATCGTCAACCCGGTGGGTCATCTCTGCAGAGATTCACCGGAAATCAGAGGCCAACAACTGGATTGGCTTGTGACTCCAACAAACTCTGGTAGAATGAAAATGGCACTGCCAGATATTTGTCATGGGCTAAGGCAACTAAGGGATCTAACAACGCCGAAAAAACCCAGTGGTCAGCTTCGACCCCAGGCGATTCGCCAAGGATCGCAAGCAAAGTGATTTAATTCGGTTCCATCCTTCGGCAAAATGTGCTCGGTTGGCACGTCAAAAGTTGGTCAAAAGTATTTGGCTTCCTAGAGGTACATGAGTCACATGAGGCAAAGATTGTAACATGAGCTTCACTTTCAAGACTTGAGATGCAGGACGAAGTCCCACTTCCCTGTATTTGTTTTGGCGCCAATAACCGTCGCACCAATGCCATGTGCATCGTAGGGCCCTCCTGTGTCAGATCCAAATACAGAAAGCTCGGGCTTCCAACCCCACTTCTTTTCACAGTTTTGCAGCACACAACTGATGGCAGTGTCCAGTGATAGGTCAAGACTACCCACATTGGAGATGTCGATGTGGTGCTTTTCGAAACATGTCTCTGTGAAGTGGATGAGGTCAGTCTCCTGTTCTGATGTAGCATCCCCGCGGTGCAAGCTGTGCACAATGACGCTTTCGGATCCTCCCTCCTGAGAGGGGGTACCATTGCTGCCATCGCTGGCAGTCTTCTTCAGGATGAACTGCCACTTGCCAGAAGGCGTGTCAACTCCGATGATAGTTGTGCCCGCCCCATAGCCATCGTAGGGACCACCATTGTTTGAACCAGAGCCGACAAGGTCTGGCTTCCAACCCCAACGCTGCTCCAGGTTGATCAACACACAGCTTGTGGCATCTCCAAGGGAGCCCTGCAAACCTCCCACGCCAGTGCTGGTATCCACCGGGTTCCAGCTGAAACAGTCTGATGCATATCTCAACAACATCTGTTGCTGAGAACTGTCAGCCCACCCTTGTTGCAGCACGCGGGCACTGATGTCAGTCTTGCGACTGAGGAATTCATCCCTGCCCAACACTGGGTAAATGATCAATGGCAAGATGCACTTCATTCAGAAGTCAGGGCCTGTAGGGACTGACTGGTTGCGACCAGCGGCAAAAGGACCTCTAAAGCCGAAAATGCCGGGACATCAAAACCAGCTGTCTGCCTTGCAGTGTCATGAATGGGTGAAGATCAATCACTTAGAACCTTTGCCATCAAACAACTGGAAGTCTTGCCAAAGCTTGCATCCTCTCACTATCATGCTATTGTGTCAACTGTGCCTCCTCTCATGTGCCTTATCAACCCATCAACGTTTTCTGCTTGCCCCACTGCGTGATTTACCATCCAAAAAATGGGTATGGGTCAATACCTATAGATACATTTTTAGTGGGATGAACATCCATTTACCAGCTATTTTGATGTTCACTAGGTACCAGGGTTTTGACCCATCCCCAAATATCATCCACAAAAATATACAAAAATGACGTATTGGCATGGGCCACATCAGAGGAACTTCAGTAGCTTGAACCAACGGCCCTCCCCCGGCTTCTCCTTGAGAATGTGAAGCTCAGAACCCTGTAGAAGTCCCAAGCGCTGCACCATGGATAACTCCACCAGCACCGCCATGACCAGCATTGCCAGCACTGTCCCTCCATACCTAAGGGCACAACGGACCCTCTTTTGGCAGGCAGGATCCAAATGTGGCTTCTCTGAAAATGGAGGATTAACCCTACAAATGACATAATTTTATTGGGAATCCTTATCAATTATATTAAATTATACTAATATAATATATACTAACAATCCGCTGGAATTGGGTGGTACTACCAATTTTCAGACAAACCCAAATGTGCCATGGTCAAATTATGGACTCATGGACCATCCCTCATGGACAAGTTTCGCAAGTTTTGACCATGGCACTCTTATGTGCTTTGGTAGGTAAAATCTCAGTGGTTGGCTTAGGAATAGATGAATAGATCGAATGGGATTATATAACAATTTGTCTGAAAATTTAGCTCCTTGCTGCGAAACCGTCGACCCAACTGCTCCCTGGGGTCCCTGGGGTCCCCACAAACACCAAGCTATGTAGGGCATACTGGATTCACACCTGCGAAACAGGTGAGTTTTTGCTTAGTGCTGGAGACTTTCAGTTCTGCGGTTCAGCCAAACCTTGATGGTGCTGAGAATTGGATAACCAGCTATAACCAGCTGCAGACTCGGCCTGTGGTGATCCAGAAAGACGGCAGGGACCACTGCAATGGCCACCCACCAACCGAAGTAATGCAAAGCCAGCCGACGCAGAAATCTCAGTTGGATGGGCATGAGATCCTCTTTAAAGGAAATTTTAGCACTTGGGAATCACAGAGAAACGGAAAGAAATGAAAAAAAAATGGTCCAAGGTTTCATAAATTAGTACATGTTGTACATCTTGAGAATGTCACCACGCTTAAATCAAATTGCACCAACAAAGAATGCCGCCTGAATTACAAATGCATCCACTTCAAACACCACTGGTGCAAATTGCAAGGTGTCCAAAAGTGAAAATAGTATAGCATTTTTCAAGACACAAGCACAGGATCTAAGATCGATAAGAACAGGTTGATTTTAGAATCACTGTCGTCAGTTGTAGGTGCCCAAAAACGGGGTACCATTAAATCCAACAATCATAGCGATGGATTCGGGGATGGGTAGATCCATGTAGATCCCCCATCAGACAAAACCATTGAATATCATACACTTGGTTGAGATCCCATTATATCCATTACATCCATTACATCCATTACAATGATGATACCGACCAAATTTTTGCAGGGCTAACTGCCCCATTTTGATCCATTTTGGACCCAGGAGTTTACACCTGGCCCATGGCCCCAGACGTGCGATATCCACCCACGTTGCTGCACAGCTCATCCATAAAGGCTTTGGAGGACACCTCACGCCCTGGCACGTTCAGTCCGCAATATGTGCAACAAATATATCTGTATATAGTATATATATATGCAACCATACCAGACCATACCATACATATAAATAAAATATATAAATAGTATATTAATATATTAGTATATTAAAAATTGATAAATATATATTCCGAATAACATAACATTACGTTAGATAGCGTTGCACTACCTTACCTGACCTTACCTTGCCTTGCACTACGTTACATTACGTAACATGACATTACGCTACATTCCATGACTGGACGTTACATTTTATTACATTGCATTGCATTACATTACATTAAAGTACATTACATTACATGCAATATTAATGGAACTCACAATATAACTTAACAAACAGCGACCTGTGAATTTCATACTTTGGTAACTGTTGAAGGTTGGCTCAACTTGAGCAAAATGCACTTTGTAAAAAGAATTCTGGGCGTACAATCCTCAAGCGTCCTCAATCAAGAACACAGCATGACTGGAGAGGGAAATCTGTTGATGGCCAGTTGTGTCACGTGTTGCTTGGGCAGGGAGCTAAAACAAACCCGATCTCCTGTCAAATCGAAACATTTCGCACCCCCAACAAACCAGCGGGTACTTCTAGAAAGTCCCATTTAGGAGGAGGACAACATAGGAGCCCACTTTACATCACTTTACTTTGCGGGTCCCAGAAATTTCGGACATGACCACATGGCTTTTCCATGCTTGCTGCCCGCACCTGTCCAAGCCTGCACGATGCGACTCGTTTCTCCCCTCACTCTGAATTATTTGCCAATTCAAAATTGGAGCAAATATGAAGTGCATGGTGCTTTGGAATCATCGCTCGGGTTCCCCGGTGTCTCTAAATTATGGTTTTTCCTCTTTGCCTCTTCTTCCTCTCAAATCTGCACGGATTGCATCCTGATCGGGCCAACATCTTACCCACGCTGGACCTGCGCACCATGGCGGGTCCAACCAATGGACATCGGTGAAGAGTTACCTGACACTGACGCTGGGATCCCACAGACAAACCAGACCAGGAAGTCAACCGATCTGCATTTTACGGGTCAAAAAAATCATAAACATGTAGGACAGTGCAGGAACTATACACCTGTGTCAACGCGCAAGTGCCCCTGGCAGTTGATTTCATAGCTTTGGCATATTTTGGAAATTAACATAACAATCCAAGTCATGAAATTTCCAACCGCACTTGAATAAGTTTGCACCCTCATCTTAGCCTTATGGGTCTGAAAAACATGGTACCCCAAACCAATTGGCTTCCGGTTTCCCTATTGACAACGACCAACAAACTTGGATTGGGCGCCTTGCTGGGCCGGGGCCGCCGGGGCCGCCGGGGCCCAGTCCGCAGTGGGGTATTCCCACCCCCATGGCTGACATCAAATGTGTCACCCTTGCAGATGCTGTTTGTTCAACATCTTCTAACCACAAGGTTTGCTCAACCGGAAAACATCACATGTCCAGCGAAAGTCTTGGTGTTGTTTCCACGACTTGGGGCTAAAAACAATGCTTCCGGGGCTTGTATCTGAATGCATGTTTCGTTGGGCCTGAACTGGCCAAGTTGCTGAGATGACAAATGTAGGATTGCAATGGTTCAATTGTGCATCGCCATGGTTCTAGGCAGTTTGTTCATCCTGGTTTTTGACGATACTTTCTTGTTGGCTCTATCCCTGCTGAAAGCGTCCCTTCACTTGGGGAGATACGGTGGCGAGTAAGTATGATGATGCTGATCATGTGAGGACGACGATGCTGCTGATGCTGACGGCGACGATATGGCGACTATGTCCACAGGGGCATTGAGCCACAGCAAAACTGCGTGAAAAAGCCAGGGGAAGTCAACTGTGAAATTTTATCTGATTGGCCTGTGATCGGCGATTCCAGCCCCTCCCAACACCTTGCTAAAGCAAGAGGGACTTCATCTGCTAGCTTTTGTGAACTATGAGATTGCAACCCTACCTCCTTGAACACATGGGGCTCGAACCTGCGTCCTTGTTCCTGACGCATTGAATATCTGTACAGAAGAACAAACCTGCATCAAACAAGATTCCGTTGAACGCCACTGGTTTTTTCGTCTGCTTGTGGCATCTCTTCATCCACCGCTGGAATGACCTGCAACGCATCCGCCCGGGCTACCCAGCCCACATAGGGATTCAGCCAGTCCCGAACTTGGGGAATCACAAGCAGTTGTTCCGTGATCTGAGTCAAACTTGGGCACAACACGAATTGGATGCATTTTACATGTTATGTAACACCAAAAATTGACCAAATCTGATGTCTTTCGGCTTTCAGTGGCTTGGTTAGGGAACATTTTACAGGAAAACAGTTGTTTTACCCCCAGATATAGATGTGTCCTAAGGATTTCCCTTCAACCAATTCTCACCAGCCGCCTGACAGCTACCTCGTCGCAAAAGGTTGCGTTGCAACGCGCGGTACGGCGCCTAAAACACCGCGCCCAAACAACGATGAAGTGGGGAAAGATGACGGAGATTCAGCCATGGGATCCCATGAAATTTCAACCACTTCTCAGGAAATCTGAGAAACAAACGCAGAAAAAATGGGTAGTAGGCTGCCAAACCTACCCAACTCCCCGAATGATTTCACTGCCCTCATCGCGCCTCCGAGACGCATTGAAATCCGCCCTTGACGCCAATGACACCAGCAAAGTTTGCCATGTCCTGCGGCGACCTGCCAGCCAGGCTTGCCCTGCAAAGACTAAAATTGGAACAATTGTTTACTTCAATGATACTTTCTATGCCTCTATGCTGTTCCTGCTTGCCATGCCAGATGCGCAGCAAATCAATAGAACCGCTGCTTGACAGCACGTCCTCACCTCATCTCTATGGGATCCAGAGCACCACTGGTTAGGACGACGTGCCTACAGAAGGAGTTAAAAAAAACATCCCCATGTTCACCAGAAATGGATGGTATAAACATATACATCATATACAAGCCATGCAAACATTGAGGTTGCTCATTGGTTTTGCCAGATTCTATGATGCTTTGAAGATGCTGATGGAGTGAAAATCCGTGAGGCAGCAATGGCCACCTGCCACGCGTGGCATGCAACAGGATCTCTACGTTGTTCAGCATCTGCTTGCGCCCTCCTGCAGGGAGATGTCCAGGCGAATCTTTGGAGACGATTTGGATGGCTCAAAGTTCACACCCTAAACATTTGCACCCTGAGGTGTGACAAGAAGAAAACCCACAGCATCATGGCCAGCCCCTGCCTTTGCGGGGGGACTTAACCTAATGGTGATATAGGGGTTGCAGGTTTGGATCTTCGCCTATTGCCTTCCAATGGCGAGATATCGCGCTGCAAGGACGCCTGGCCTGCGTCACGGATGGCTGTCCCAAGTTCAATCCTCAGGCTCATCACCGGGTCCAAGGTATCTTGACACCAAAGCACTTGGACGGCAGGATTAAACGCTTCATTCGATCACAAGTTCACGTTTAACATTGTCTATTCTGTATGTAGAAGCCCACATCTTAAGAGGTGACTTGAGCACAATTTGTGGGCTTTCATGATTCATCCTCAGATTTCGTCTGAAACAGGACATTGACCCTGAGCGGCCGGGCTCAAAACAGCCTCCTCGGCCTCAGGTTTGCTAGCAGAAAATGACTGAAAATTCCACCTTGGTCTTAAGCTTGACACATACCAATCCTCCAGAGGCTTGAAATACCACACACAGTGCATCCAAGTCTCTCGTGAAGGCAGTGATGTCCTGGCGTTGGCACCAACGACATCCAATGACCAACTTGCAACCTGTTGTGAACAAGGCCCTCAAAACATGCGTGGCTCCTTTCCACGCAGGCTGAACGAGAGTTTGTCGTCCAACTGCAAAGAGATGATGTCACACATTCCCTGGCTGGAACCCGTGCTAGTGGGATTCAGCAGACTGCCCGGCTCTGTGTGGTGGCTACGATATGGATAGTATATATCATACAATAGATACTACGCATGTACACACACATCGGTGCACCTATAAGGGTCTTGCTCCATAAATGCACCTTCCAGACTTAGACCCATGGGTTTGAAAGCTTTTCTTTGAGGTGTTGTTTTTCATACTCTGCCAGCTCGTAAACCTGATTAAAATATATGAAAATGTTGCATGTCGCTTCGTCCCGAAATTAGGGCACATCCCAAAATTACCATATGTCACTTTGGAAAATGATACATACTTTCCCCGTCCTGGGTCTCTACATGTATAGCGCCTTCTCACAAGCGGCCCGGAAGGCTTCGTCGTTGGTGGGCCGCAAAGCCACCAGGTGGTAGGCCGGCCTCCAAAGGTGTCTGATCAAACTTCGTCAAGCATTTTTTGCAAAGTATTTCAGTGGACCCTGGACTGCATCGCCGCTTCAAAGGCTCATAGAAACTCCCCAGCAATCATCCATCTAGATCGAAAAAAAAACATATTTGAAGACAACCCCCGGCCAGAAGCCCTTGTGGAGTCAGAGTAGCATCCCTGATTTTCAGACCCTTTGGCTGCGTCACGAAAAGGGCGTCCCGGTCAAATTTGGGACCTCTATTAGATGTGACTTCTCTACTAAAAGGATCATAAAACGCATTAAAGATCGTCATCAAACATCATTATATATATCATTATATAGCCTATATTTATAGAGGTAGATCATGTTGGTGTACATTTAGGAGCAGCCAGCTTCAAAGAACGCCTCAACTAAGCAAAATAAGTGCAGGATGCTCCGCCCAGTGGTTTCGCCCACCAAAACTGACCATAAGCATCCATAAGCTGATCTCCAAGTTTTTGAAAAATCGCCTTTCTTATTTGATCCTAAGTTTCCAACTATTTACCAACCATTTGGTTTTGTCTCAAAATTGAGTACTCCCAAATTTGATGGGCTGATCATCATTGGAATCATGTTTTCTGCCATGTTGGGGCCAACTATCATCTTGCTGATCATATATGTCCCATGATATCCCATCCAATATCCCCATATATCCCCATGATGGTTGGTTTTACAGCTCAAACCACTAATCAGCCACTGGGAAGCACCATTGATCAAACAATTTTGACCCCCCCACCTACCTCATCCCCGAGTGCCTCAGCGCCGAGGCCTTGTTGGCAGCCGCCACATGGGCCAAATCACTACAGACCAATGTCAAGCCTGGCGCGCCAGGGAGCTTCACAAAACCACAGCAATAGAGATGTGATTCATATAACCTTTATGTTGTAAACTTATTGTAAACCCAAAATAAGGTTGAGAGTTGAGAGTCATTTCTGTTTATGCTTCAGTCTGTGTCGTCGAAACATTGGAACCTTGGGGGTGGTTGAGTGGCGTACTGACAACAGAATGACTCAGTAAGATAGCAGCAAACAAGGATGTACCTGATCTGTCGTCCGGGGCCACACTGATGTGTTCCCTTCAATGTTCACAATCTGGTACAAGTATTACAAGTATGGCCCCAAGTGTTTAGTGCTCGGATTGACTCAGACCGTGGTCCACAAATGGATCCAAAGCGGCTAAGCGGTTCTTGGATCCCCGACGACGGAGTAAAAGCACTGCACCGACCGAGGCTTTGTCGGTCAAGCCTTGATCAGAGAGTTGGTCAAAAAGCGATCAAAAAACGTCTCAAGCTGAAACAAACCATGTCTACAGTGTCTACAGTATCCATTTCTGAAGAAACCGTGAGGGCCACACTTCTGGGTTCAGAAGGAAACCACAAGAAACTCCGTCCAGTGATGGAAAAATCCTGAGGCTTGCCGGCACAAGTCTTCGGCCACTGATTTCCACAAGGGACCGCGCCTAGGCCACAGCCGGTTGGACCATCTTCTCACCCAGGGTCTCCAAGGCCCCAAACGATGCTGAGGAGCTTGGGGTGATGGGCGCCACCACTGGACACCTCAGACACGGCACGGGAGTCGCTCCACTTAATAAGTAGGTAGAACCAGAGTTGGAAGTCCTCCAAGTAAGCTGGGTGAAGCTTACGCCGAAGCCATGTTCACATGGAACTCGGAATGGGTTGGGAAGAGTGGTGTTCTGTTGACGTTGCCATGGTTGAGGTTCCCTGATAAATGCTCTTGCAAAATATCCTGACCATGGCGTCCTCATTCATCTCTCTTTTCCAGCAACTGCAAGGTTGAACCCACAGAGACGTCTTGTCCTTGTGGTGGACAGTTGCTCGACCATTGTCAGAGAGCCTCTGCCCTTTTGAGGACATTGTGGATCTCATCTACACATGGGGTAAACACCCCAGAGCGGCAATTTTAATGGGAAAATGATGATAACACCACTGGATTATGGGTACCCTGTTCAAAGCCATCTTCAGCTCCAAGCCATCACGGAGCTGTCCAGCACTGCAGGAGTTCAGGAGATCGAGCATGGGAGACCAGCGGCAAGGCACCCAAACGCTTCAGCTCCTTCCAGGTGGCGATCAAAACACAAAATTTCAGAGAAACCATCGGAAGATATCGGAACCATTGGTTCCAGGGGTCGCAGGAAATTGATGGAAATTGCACGTCTAGGATTCATCTTGATCATTCTTGTTCCATGTTCGCTCGCTTCACATCCGCAGTTGGTTGTCTCACGTTATCTGAAGGGGGGAAAAAAACAAGCATTAATTCCCAGTCATTGCTCCTTCTCATAGACTTTCATCAAAGTGGTGGCAGCGGAGGGTTCGGACTTGGCCAACATCTGCGCCACCTGCGCCAGAAAGCGATGCGCTTCGTTCACCGGCATCTGGGCCCAGAGCTTCTGCGCCAAGCGCCGGGCGTTGGCAAATCGCTGCTCCACTTGTTTTGGATCAAGAGAACTGGTGGAAGGCTCGTCGGTGTCATGGAAGGCGCTCTGATAGCTGAGCTTCCATTGGCACAGCTGCAACTTCAGCAGCCGGAACGTCTCCATGTCCTCGAAACGCTTTCGAGCAACGGCCGCCTGAAGCTGTTGAAGTTCGGATTCCTTTCGCTCGTAGTCAGTTTCACAGGCCTTCCAGGCAGCTTCCAATTCCGGCAGGCTACCGCCAATCTCGGCTGTGATTTTCTCTAATTCCTTCTTGGCATCTTCGGCCATGGAGCGGATCTGCTGTAGACATTCTGGTTCCAAATCTGCTACAGTTGTCAGCTTCGCCTCTAAAGCTTCAATACTTTTGCCCAGACTTCCATCCAGCTCGTTCTCCACGTGCTGCAAATCCGCACGTTGGGATCTTCCCCAGCCTTGCTTTTCCACGGCCAACAGGCTTTTCAGCTCGCCATTTTGCCAGACCTCGCGCAGATCCTCCGGGGTGGAGGCAGCACTCCGACCATAACCACGACGATGGGCTTCAGTGTAGTACTCCCACAGTTTCCTTTGGAAAACGTCCTCCAAGCTCTGCCACTTTAAGGAAATGATCTCGTCCTGGGCAGTTGAGCCACCCTAAGCCACTTCATGGGAAGATTCTTGAGATTCTCAAATATTAAACATTAAGAATGTGAAATTGGGTTATGTTCCTCGCAGTGTTGGATTGTTGATTGAAATTCAAAATGTTACTGAAACCATCCACCAGCTTTCATAGGCATCCGCCAACCGCATGGACTGCTTTTCCAACAGCTCTTTGGCCATGGTTTTCTGCCCCCGTCGCATACGTCGCAGCTCCCGCTGAAAGTGTTGGTCGCATTCGTCCTTCACGTCCTTGGTGTGCTGCCGCATCCGTTGCCGCTCCGCATCGCGTTGCTGCAGCTCATCTTGAACACCTTGCCATGGGTCAAACAAAACTCTGGAAAATGCAGGTTCTTCGAACAAATACACGATTTTTGCCACGAGCTAGTACAGTCAAACAACAAACTCATGCCTAACTCATGCCTGGGTCAAAACTTGCTAGTAGATCACCATGGAATCGCTGTTTCAAGAAACTCATGCCTAAGTCATGCCCAAATCTGAAATCACCATGGAATCGCGTATGTATAAGAAGAATGTTTCCACACTTGGGAAAATCAAATGTTCGCAAAAATCCGTCTACAGTTGCACTCTACCGTTCATGTTTCCGGGGTTGTGAAATACTTGCCGCTTCGGTCCGCTGACTCTTTTCGCTTTGCTGCTCCGGTTGAGAAAGAGAGAGAAAGAGAGAGAAAGAGAGAGAAAGAGAGAGAAAGAGAGAGAAAGAGAGAGAAAGAGAGGAGACATCAACCACCTTTCGGTCCATCAGTGGCTTCGCTCTGCCATCCGTGATTCACAACAACCTTCCGCCACCGCCTTGTGCGGTACTACTGGTAGAATCATATTGAAGAATATGTACAGGAAAAAAACGACGTGCCGAACGACGTCCAAACGACGTAGCAAACTATTCCAAAGACCAAATCCAACAAAACATTACAATTCCTATGCGTTTTACTAGAAAGGCATGACTTTTCAAATCAAGTGCTCCCCAGCTATTTACGATGATTTCCAAATTTTCGGCACGACTTTAGCAGTCAACTGTAACTATATAATTAGTATTGTTTTTATTTGTTTTTCAAGTTTAGAAGCAAAAAAACACGCGGGGGAAAAAAACTGTGCTTCATCGAGAACACGTTGGACCCCCCACCTGTAATGACGCCATCAGTGATGGAGCTGTTGTTGGCACACACCGCCTGCTCCACCTTCACCGCACGCTGCAGCGCCTGCCGCTGGCGCTCCGCCCAGCGCTGCAGGCGGGCGGTCTGGTGGGAAAGGACCGCTTCCTCCACCTTGTTGAGCCAGCCATCCAGCTTGGCATCCGCCATCCGAAGATATCTTGGGGGGCCCAAAAAGTGCAAGAATCAAGTTTCAAGTGACTGTTTGGGATTGTTTACGGAGCCACAGACATGTGAAGAATCTTTTTGAAGTTGAGGTTTGTAAGAAATTGAAGCCGACATGGAACTCACAAGTGGGCTGAATGGTAGTGGCCATCCTCAAAGGGCGGCTGCTTTTCTTTCTGTGTTGCGTATCTAATTGTTGAAGGTGTGTGGGATATGAATGGATAAGTGTGAGGACACTTTGAAAACCTGAAGCATCTGCCTGTTGGCAGCAGGATCTCCACCTGCTATCTTTGAGCAAGATTCTACAAAAATGTTCATCAACCTCACCACAGAGAAGCGGTCCGAGCATCGTCCTGCACTCCCATGTCTTGGAAAATGTCGCTTTTCAAAGCGATCACTAGCAGTGGGCGTAGCAGGGCCTATGAAAAAGGCCAGCTGACCTATAAACAATCCATAACAATCCCAAGGCTTGTGCTTGGTGTCTCAAGCCAATTTCTCCCGCAGTTCTTTGAAACTTGGCAGCTCATTGGGATCCTCAGCACCACAACTGGCACGCAACTCCTGGGTCGAGACAGTGCAGGTCCCTTCCAAACTTTAGGGACTAAAAATAAAAATAAACAGTAGACACATGTAAAACCGACTCACCATGAAAAACACCTACTACATTCAATTGCGATACTTGTTCCATTTGTTGGACGTCTGTGTTCATCCCTTGCCTTCATCAACTCCAGGATCTTGGCGTCCTCCGGGGTCTCTGGCTCCGCATGACATTCCAAGAGATCTTGCAACAGCCATCCAAAGGATCGAACTTCCAACCTCCACGCCCAAAAAGGGGGAAACCCAGGAAATAGATGGAATGTTTGAACTGTTGGATCTGTATACTTTTTCCCACTCAAAAATAAGATGATGATGTTGACCAAACAAAACTGGATTCTATACCAACTAAAGATGCTAACAGAATTAGGACCAACAGTAAATCAGCCAAAGACCTGAAGTGTGTGAAATTTCAAGCGCCAGTATCAAAGTTCGGTTTGGGTTGCGCATTGATTTCACTAAGCAGTGATTGTTGGCAAAGTCCCTATTGTAGCACCCATTGTTGTTAGTGAAATACGCACTTGGTTGTTGGTCAACGTCTCGATTTTCGTCGCTAAAAGTCTACGATGTTGGGTTTTTGAATTCCTGCTTTCGCAATGAAATTGCGGGATTTTAAATGATTTTCCATCTTACATGTGGGAATGATGTTCCATTGTCGCCTCCCATTTTCCCATTTTTCCCTTTGTGACATCCCCATCCGCCAGACCTGCGCAGCTCGGGTGCATCCACGGCGGCACAGGCACCAAAATCCGAAAGTCGAACGTCGCTGACGGTGGCCGATGTGGCATTTGCATCGCGGATCACCAGGGTGTTGTGGAGGTAAATGTCCTGGGTGACCGGGTGATACAAAAAAGAACATGTGGAGAAAAAACGTTGGCAAAATGTGGAGAAAAAATGTTTGTGGAGAAAAAACGTTTTAGGGAGAAAATGTTTTTTCATAAATGTAAATGCAAATATGTGTGTATACATATGTCTATATTTTATATGTATGTTTATACACATACGCGTGATTATTTACATTTATTAACACATACATATATATATGTAAAGATATTTGCATCTATACATATACATATATATATATACGTGTATATATATACATATACATATGTTTTTTGAATAGATACAAAATATTTACATGTAAAAATAAACATACATACATATACCATCTCTGAAGGAAAAAGTGAAATCAAAGGCATGTGCATGGCATCGAGGCGACCATGGACTGAATGACTGAGTGACTGGATTGAGTCATGAATCAGCAAATCAACCAACGAACAAACGAATGAGTAAGTGAATGAACAACTGATTGATTGATTGTTTGATTGATTGATTGAATGACTGATTGTTTGATTTAATGGTTGATTGATCGAAAGGATGAAAAAGAAATGAATGGATAAATCCATGGATGCACGAATGAATGCATGAGTGCATGAGTGAATGCATGAACGCATGAACGCATGAAAGCATGAGTGAATGCATAAACACGTGGGTCAATGCATGAATGCATGAATGCATGAATGCATGACTTGGATGCATCATGACTGCATGACTGAATGACTGGATGGCTGCATGACTGGGTGACTGCATGACTTGATGACGGGATAAACGCGTGAATGCGTGAATGCATGAATCCATGCGTGAATGAACGAAGGAAGGAATGAAGGAATCATTGGAATCATTGAATGATGGAATGACGGAATGACGGAATGCACCAATACAGGAATGAAGGAATGGCAGCCGATAAATGAGTCACTGCGTGTGTCGTTGCGGGCCGTGCAGCACACGAGCCTGTCGTTGTGGACTTCGTAGCACACAAAACCCTTGCACTGTGAAGAAACTCCAGCAGCACTTCAACGGGAAGCGCAACACGTCGTAGAGACAAGGGATGAGATTTGAAGAGCTGTGGCGACCAGAAGAGATGACAAGAGATGTTCTGAGGAAAAAAAGAGAACAGAAGAGATGACAAGAGATGAGATGAGATGAGATGAGCTGAAAGAAGAGTTTAGATGCGCTGACAAGAGATCAGAAAAGCTGAGATGGGATGAGAAGAGATGACCACAGTTGAGAAGATTTGAGAAGAGATGAAACGAAGAGATGAAACAGCTGCGATCAGCCGAGAAGAGCTGAGAAGATCCCAGAAGAGGAGAGAAGCATGAGATGGGATGGGATGAGATGAGATCAGATGAGATGAGATGAACGGACAAAAGATTGAAAGGACGTCAGATCAGATGAGATGAGATTGGATCAGATGAGGTGAGATGAGATAAGATGAGGTGAGGTGAGAAGGGCTGACACGACATCAGATGAGATCACATGACATGAGAACTGAGGGGTCAAGAGATTGTTTCTGTAACGCACGGGGCGCTTGCCCGCATCCTATAGGCACACTCTGTTTTTTGCTCTCTAGGCTTTCAGTTTTGATTCCGCCCCAGGCTTGCCCGGGCACACAAAAATATTATATATATATATAAATGATCTGATATGATATGTCATTGACCGAACAAAAAGTTTTACATCTCTACAGATGTTACACAGACACACACACACAGATATATATAATATATATATATACACAAGACATGAAACAACTCCATAATCATTCCCAGGTGTCTCCATGCATCAGACCTTTGCTGTGCAAATATTCCGCCGCCGCACTGACTTGCGCCGCGATCTGCCGCGCCGCCTTCGGCGCGTAGAGCACGCCGGGCGCCCCGTGGCACGGCAGGGCATCACGCGTCACCGTGGCGAAGCTGGGAGGACTCGCCGCAGCCTTGGCGTTCTGAAGAAGCTCCAGGACCATGCCACGGGGATCCTGAAAAGGGACCAATGAATGGTGTGACCATCACCTGACGCTGGTCACGTGTCTGATGGTACCCTGCACGGATCAACAAGATTTCTCGGAAATGGAACTATCCCAATGCCACACAGGACTGGGCGGTATGAACCCCACACATTTCTGGTCAGTCATTGGGGGTGGTTCCTTGCTTGGGGCTTACAACAAAAAAAAAACGAAACCAAGATTTCTGGTTCCCCAATTTTGGGGCTTACTACAACAAAAAAATCATTTGGAACTTTTGGGGCTTATTACAACCAAAAAAAATCATTTCCCCGCCTGATCCCTTGGTTCCCTTGGTTCCCCCAGCCTCAAAAGTTCCCAGCACCTGCACCAGCGCCGGGTGGCCCGGCTGCGAGGCCACGCGGTTGGCGGCCCATTCGGAGAGCGCTGTGCCGTCTGAAAACGTCTCGGCGTCGAAGAGCTTCACGGCCACCGTCCTGGTGGGACATGGTAGGCCGATGGGAAAGAATTCTTGGTGCCAAAAATATATCTTGTACTTGTACCCCTGTTTTTCCACCAAATTGTTTTTTCCCATTTTACTCGGAAAATTGAGATTAAAAGTTTCCTTTAACACAATATTTGTCACAGGGTTATGTCATATTTCTCATATCCTGTGGATTTCAATCTTCATTTTCCACTCAGAACTCTATCAAACATGGCTAAGATGCTTCACAAAGTTTCCGATTTTTCTGAGCCACCTTCTGCTGCCCACCCTCAGTCCTGCCCTGCCATTGGCCCTGGTAGACAGTGGCTCCAGCACCGCTCCCTAACTTCTCTCCCATCTGAACCTCCTTGAAGTCCAGACTCCGAAAACCAGCTGCGAGGTGCCTTGTTGCTGGGCTGAAGGCAAAAGAACAACTGCTTGCCGCCCTCCCCTTTCACCGGCGAAGTTGAAACATTTATAGTAACTTCCAAGAAGAGTTAAGAGGCAATGGCTGATGTGTTCCCCCGTCCCTGCCTTGTCAAAGCTTCTTCCGCCATGGGGTTTGCACCCAGCGCCACCCAGGCAAGGCGCTTGTGTGTCAACAAGGGCTCCGGAAAGGCCTGGCTCCACCAATGGGGTTGTTGGCCTGGATAAAGTGGATTGCAGCTCTGATTCTTGGTATAGTAATTCATGCAAGTGTCCACAGGGTACTATACAAAAGGAAGATATTTCTTAGTCTTGCAATAAGATGCAAGAAGTATGATCCGCTGTATTTGTATGCTCAGGGAATCCATCCTATCTTTTGTACCACGTTTCAAAAAGAAATACAAATGCTGTGTCGTGTCTTCCCTGAGCAAAGCCGTTTCATTGAGCTAGTAGAGCCGTCCTTACAACCTGGGTTGTTCTGCGACAGGGAAATTCCTCCAAGAATAACGTTTCGTCCACATCAAGGGCATAAAATGAATACTTGCCAGATTCTTTATGAATTTCTGGGATTCCCTGTGCATGTTTTTCGACATGTGAAACTTGGTAAAGATGGGGGAACCCAACACTCGGCCCAAGTCACAAAGTGGAGTCATAATTGTCTAAATAATCCCCAAATTCAAGTAACTAACCAACATCTTCCCACCCCATGTCTGCACCATTTCAGGTTCCCACCCCCTGCACCCCGGCCACCATCCTCCAGGCGGTTGGCCGCGACTCGGATCATCTCCAAGCCCTCGATCTCCGCGACCGGCGCCAAGGTGGCCGTGGTCAGCTGGTTGTGACTCAACATCAACTTACGCACCTCAAAAAGGTAGTGATGGAAATATGATGGGGATATTGATATATTCATATATAATCATATGTATTCATATGCTACCAGATACTGTAATGCCCGGCCCGTGCCTGGCGGAAGTTTCGAAAAAATGAAACGGTTATAGGAAATCAATGGCCGGTAGGAAAGGTTTTGCGATGCAAAAGCTGAAGTGTTGAAGTTGTGAGGTGCATCAACGAATGAGCAAGTGGTTGTTGAGATGCCAACGAATGAAAGAATCCATGCACAAATCACGGAATGAACATAAAGGATTCAACGAATCAGTGGGTCCATGAATCAACAAATCAATGACTCAGCTCGTCCCAGAATCAATGAACCAATGAGCCAATGGTTTAACAGTTCAATAAATCAATGAAACAACAAACCAACGAATCAGTGAACCAATGGTTCAACGACTCAATGAATGAATGAATCAGTGAGTCAACTAACCTGTGAACCAATGAGTCAGTAGATCACTGAATCAAGGAACCTGGGGTAAATGATTCGAGGTTCAATGGTTCAATGAACCAGTGCATCAAATCAAATCAATGACTCATTGAATCAATGAATCAATGAATCAATGAATCAATGAACGAGCGAGCCACAGAATCAATGAATCAATGAGTCAATGGTCAATGGTTCAATGATTCGGTGAGTCAGCCGATGACATGGTTCAACGATTCAGTGAGTCAATTAGTCAATGAATCAATGAATCAGTGAATCAACGAATCATTGAGCGAATCAGTCAAGGAATCTATGAATCATTGTATCAATGAACCAAGCAACCAAATGAACCAATGAATCAATGAATTTTGCCAACCTCATTTCGCAAAAAGTGCTCCGATCCCCGTCGTTTTTTGCGATTTCAAAGTGCAAAGCAAGAACATTGAAGTGCAAACCAAACCCTCGCTACAGTCTAGTGCACATTTTACCAACTTCATCTCCCAAAAGTGCTCCGATCCCACCAGGTTTTTGCATTTTGAAATGCAAATCGAACTCTAACTAGAATCTGGTGCACATTTGGCCGATCTCATCTTCCAAGAGTACTCCGAACATGACAGTTTTTTGCGATTTTGAGGTGCAAATCGAGTCCTGTGCACTTTTTGTCGACAACTTTGCCAGATCGAGCCCCGAACCCGCGGAAACAGAGACCCTACTTCGGCGACCCCACCCGAAAAAAAACAGGGTTTCGCGCCCGAGAGTCTTTTCACCCGTGAATTCACACGCTTCCGACCTGTTACACTTCCTAACTACTTGATAATGAGCGGTTGCCATGATGATGTGATTGACACGGTGGGAATGCTAAGCATGACAATCGCCCGTAACTCGGAAGTTTCTTAACTAAATTTCCTTTGACTAGGAAATCATTGGGATTGATATAACAAATATATTATATATATAATTATATATATAATGCAGATACCAGTATGGATCAACCAACCAGAGCTGGATGATGACATACCATACAGAGTGATGGTCGTATGGCAAAAAAATGAGGATCTCAATCAGGATGATGTGAAGCAGCAAAACATGAGGAGTTGGTCCAGAAATATAGGAATGTCAACCAAGGGAAAGAATGGGATCTTAACCTGCAAAAATGCCCGGTAAGTGGGGGTTATGCAGTTTTCATTCCCATTAAACTCCAGATTCCTGGAGAACATCAACCAACATGGCGTTTGGGGGAATGAAGCAACTACTAATAACATCAAATAACCATAGATTAAGAACAACATAGAACTACTAAGCCACTAAGCTGATGTTCAGAATCCTGTAACGGAGTTTGATCTAATTCTTGTCAACGACAAGATTCAGGTGAGATCAGCACCAACACTGGGTCACCGAGCCTTCTTCAGTCGCCCAATGTTTGGCAACGAACCTCAAAATAAACGGTCCAGACAGCACCTTTGAACACCCCGGAGCAACTTTGGGCAGGTCAAGTTTGGACCAAATTGGGAGATCTGGGTTTGATAAAGATCTAAACAAAAGTATTGGAGAAGGAACAAATTACTCAGGCAGCTATGATAGAGCGCAATCTTTGAGTACAATGTGGCTCGTAATTGGACATCTGGGATACATCTGGTACCCCAAGCCACCGGAGTCTCAATGATGGCCTAGATGCTGATCTGATTCCCCGCTGCAATCAGCCACTCGGTTGTCTCCGGTAACAATTTGCCATCCAAAACAGTCAGCTGGTTGTCCTTGATGCCTGGAGAAATGGCTGCGCACCGTGGGATCGGAAACCCCTACAGAATCCCCCAGGTCGAAACAGTTTAGAGACCTACATTACATCCAGCACACAACATTGACAATCATTGATCTCCCCAGTCATAGTGGAATGTGGAATCGCACAGCTGGTGTTTTGAAAGGTGCACAAATACACTTAATGTAAAGAGCATGGAATCAGAACAGGAAAGCTGCCATCGACACAAGACGAGCTAGAAAGAATGCTTCACCGTACCATCCCAAGAATTTCCTGGCCCGGCAAGCATACAACAGCGCCCAAGCCTACCATCCGAAGCTTTTGGCATTCAGAAAGATTTGGCAAATCCTTCATTCCAATTTTGGAGGCAAACAAGATCTCCAGCTGCTGCAAATGTGCAGCCACAGCAGCCCCAGGGAAGCTCTCGCCCCTGGGATGCGGAACAACGACTGAAAAACCTTTCCGAACCCGTGGCATCCAGCAGGTCAGCGGTTTGATGTCCGAATTTGTTGTTTGAGCTGGGTAACTGGGATGACATAGCTGCAAACATACGAAATACTATGTGTATGTCTATACATTTATATATACTAGTGACACATGCAAACAGTGCATTACATCACATGATCTGGCATGGCATTCCAAGACCACACAGTAATTTTTCTAGGACATGAGCTGAAACCGGCGTTTATCAAACTGGGCAACATCTTACATTGGCGTAACCAGTGCTTTTCGTTGCTCATATTCGTCATATTCTGGCCAGGGGGCAGGGGATTGCCTCCCACATCCAACTGCCGCAGTTGCCGGCAGTTCCATAAAGATGTCGGCAGCTCCTTCAGTCCTGCAGCAACAAGCAGAAGGAGTTGGGTCGAAAAGCGGATCAAAACTGAAAGCCTGAAACTTGGGGGAGATGAATCTCATGAATTCCCCCATCTGGATTTAATGTGATTGAATTCTGTCATCTCTCACGATGTGCCACTTGTTGTTCACCATGTTCACCATGGCTTTGATCTGCGGCCTCTTTTCGGATTGATCTGCCTTCATCCTTCCAGTCCTGCATTGAAGACTTTGAGGACCTGCAAGTTGGAGAGCACCTCAACCTAGCACCGGCAGGTTCCATCTGCCATCCGATTTCCAGCCGCTGTTCTGTGATTTCTTTTGACAGTTGGAGGTAGCAACAGACAACAGGCAGAATCAGTGATTCCAAACCAGTGGAGAGACCATGGTGCCAGCTCTGTTGTTTTTGGCACCCTTTTATTCACCTGAGGCCCGCATGTCAGTTGCTGGGTCATTTGCACTTGCACCACCATCATTGAATCATAGTCATAGACCCTTTCGAGAAACATTTCACCTTTCGAGCCAAGTCGATAGAAAACTGCGCCATTGCCAGATTCATGTATCCCTACCTAGTGATTCTTTGGGTACCTTGGGTGAACCGCTTCTGATATTTTGCGGTTTCCCCTTCCTCTTTGGCCCAACAAGTTTCTTCCACTGAAACAGCAACACTCTGGTCTCTAGCTGAGAAAAGGTGCCACGCCTTTTAGTCACGGGACTTGAAAACCCTACCACCAGCTGAGAGGTTTCATCCCCCAAAATAAATGCGTCAATTGAGGATCATCCCAGGTATGGATGGACAATGAAAAATATGGGCTGGTTCCTACCCTCAAATCATCCGAGATTAGACCATTCAAGTATTGAAACCTATGGTGACTTGGGACGTTTTGGGGATCTCCCATTTTAAGAAACCCCCATATTGGAACCAACCAACCAGCGTCTCAGCGTCGTCGTACCTCGGGCTCTTTCAAGAGTTTCAGCGCTGCATCGCCAGAGACTTCCGTGGCTGCCATGGCCCCGCTGCAGCCAAGTGTTGGATTTTCTGAACAAACATATGTCAAGAATATCTACGATAATGGAAATGAGCTTGGCTGGTTGGTGGTTTCAATCCCATCCCAAAATATGAGCCAATTGGAATTGTGATTATTTGTTTGGATTGGAAATAACACTTGAAAGGGAGGTAAATGTGAAGGATTTCGAGTATGGAGAGTCGTGGCACAGTGCCACTGTACGTCCACGGTCATTGTGAGCGTGCCAATTTACATAAATTTGCGACAAATCAACTGGTTTTTGATGAATATGGGGAATCCATATTTACCTCAAAATCCCTCCAAATGCTCTAGCTGCTTTTGGTGCCAAAGCTCAAAGCAGTACAGCTACGTGCGAAGGATTGGTAGCTTGCCGAAGTCATCCCTACCACGTTGACAAGCTACACACGACATGCTTTTTCTCGGAGTTTCTGCAACAGGAAAGTTCCTTAGAACTACCATGAACTGCCATGAACTGCCATATCCCGCAGATTTGTGGACGCTACACTTCACACTTGAATCAGGATATCTCAGGATTGAGTGAATCATGCTATATCATGGTAGCCAACATGGTAGCCAACTTGATAAACTCCACACTTTGGATGGCTTACTATTTATCATGATATATCATGGTATATCATGCTATATCATGGTAGCCAACATGGTAGCCAACTTGATAAACTCCACACTTTGGATGGCTTACTATTTATCATGATATATCATGGTATATCATGGTATATCATGGTAGCCAACATGGTAGCCAACTTGATAAACTCCACACTTTGGATGGCTTACTATTTATCATGGTATATCATCATGGTAGCCAACATGGTAGCCAACTTGATAAACTCCACACTTTGGATGGCTTACTATTTATCATGATATATCATGGTATATCATGGTAGCCAACATGGTAGCCAACTTGATAAACTCCACACTTTGGATGGCTTACTATTTATCATGATATATCATGGTATATCATGCTATATCATGGTAGCCAACATGGTAGCCAACTTGATAAACTCCACACTTTGGATGGCTTACTATTTATCATGATATATCATGGTATATCATGCTATATCATGGTAGCCAACATGGTAGCCAACTTGATAAACTCCACACTTTGGATGGCTTACTATTTATCATGATATATCATGGTATATCATGGTATATCATGGTAGCCAACATGGTAGCCAACTTGATAAACTCCACACTTTGGATGGCTTACTATTTATCATGGTATATCATGGTAGCCAACAACTTTCACTCCACACTTTGGATGGCAAAATCTATTGGCCCCCCAAAAAAAACATCACAACATAACGTGGCTGGGGCGCCAGCCGATGCTCCTGCAGCTCCAGCAGCTGTTGCCCTTGCAAGGTCACGTTGTATGCAAGGCCTCGGACCCAGGGGATGTCAGGAGCAGAAATGATCCCATCCAATCCCTGCAGAAAAAAGAAGAGGTCTGAAAATTGTGCGTTAAATGAAACATATATGTATAAATAAACATATATATATATACATATATATATATATCACTGGGCAGTAGGAAAAGGTTGCCAACTGAAGAAAGTTTGACATCACTTAAGGAAGTTTCCCATCACATGTGAAACTTCTCCTGTCCCCTCACAGGTAGGGTTCCCTGGCCAGCGAAACCAAACCTGCCAATAAGTCAGAACTGGCCGCGATCACCAACTCTGGGAAGGAATCATGTGGAAAAAAATATGAGATCCCTCAATTTCTTCACACTTGGAACATGATGGCACATGACTTTAGGACAAAACAAAAGAAGACAAATGAACATCCCCCAGTAAACGACAGACGGGTTGTATTCAGGTCATCTGTGGGATCGAGTTACCTGGGTTGTATTCCGCACGCCCGCATGGCGCCCACCTGAGCGCCAAGTCTGCCGAGGCCGCAGCGCGTTTGGGATCCCAGGCAACATTGAGGTCCCAGAACATGGGCCGCTGCACTGAGGCCAGGTTTCGAAAGGACGCCAAGGCGACTAGTCGGCCAAGGCTGTCATGCTGAAGCCACTCCCGACTCCCATCATTGGTCAAATGGGTCAAATGTCGCTTTGCCAGGATGCTGAAAGGAAAAACAGGTCTACTTGACCCGGCAAGAAATTGATTCTTCAGGTTTGTGGTGTTGTCCGCATTGCGTTGTTGATGTTTTTGCAGGTCACAGGTATGGCTTCGGGGTGTCTTTCTTTCTCGTGTCCAAGTGTTTGTTGTTGCTTCTGCACGCTGCTCACCGTCTTCCTTGTCTACCAGTAGTGCTTCTGGCTCTGGCAGAAAATGCTGGTCTGCAGCCCCATGCTGCACTCTTCTTTCAACCACTCAGTTTCAACAAGAATCTCACTTTCTGGGCGTTTAAATATTCCAATAGCTGCAGAGAATTCATTCAAGGCAGAACTGTTCGCTTATAAAGCCATCCGCGGTTCTAAGACTGGCTATTGGGACCAAACTGGCCCCGGAAATCAAAACCCGCAAACCTGGACAGAACCTGGCCACAAATATCCACAAACGATCAATCGAATTTGCTACACCTAACACCATGTTGACTTCTCCCCCATCACTTTCCGTCAGTGACCTTCCTCCCCCCAGTTGCAACTTTTTCCCAAAGGGTTCGCCTTAGCATTAGTGCTTACATTTGCAAAGCATCCCGACAGAGCACACCATGTCTGTGCCCAGGCTTAAGCCCTTGGACTGCAGCCGGAAACGCCGGAAACGTGGTCCCTGTGATTTGAAGATCTCATAAGATGGATCCCAGATGGAAATGAAAATATGTGTTATCCATTCATATACATTATGTGATTACATGTGTATATATATATACGTATACATATTGTATAATAATGATGTCCATCACATTTATATCCATCCATATCCATTGTACACATTTCCATCCGAATGCTTACTTGCAAATGCTCTGCTGCGGAGGTGAGGGAAACACCTCGCGGCTTACCCTCCTTTGGCTGCCACTCCAGGGCTTGTGGATTGACCACGGCAACTCACTGCAGAGGTGAGGGATCGAACAAATCCCCTGCCTCCACCCTTCGGATCAAACAAAAGCATGCTGGAACCACTCGTCTTTTCCAAGCAACAAATCTGATGACGCTAAGTCCTTTTCTGACGGAATTGCCCTTTTGTTGAGTGCAGTCAGCATGAGTAGTCAAGGCAAGGGCCCCCTGTGCTTTCAGCGTGTTTAGAAGATCCTTCTGAACTGCAATGCATCAAACTATCGTAGGCCTTGGTTCAAACTTTGCTAGCCCCAAACTCATAGGATGCCCTACCTAAAATACAGCATCAACTGAAGGATTTGGGAGGCACTGGATCATCCTGAGGTACTACTATGGATCTCCCCCCTGGTGCCTCCAGGGCTAGGAGCCAGCACTGCAATGCACCAACCGCAGCTGCATGGGTAGCATCCAAATGATCACTTAATTGTTTAAACAAAAATTGTAAAGCGAAACACCTACACCAGGGTTCTATCATCCATTGAGGCTCAAGGCCCACCAGTAAATTTGTCACTTGGATTGGTTTTCCTTATGATTAACCTAGTCACTTTGTAGTTCCTTCAAAATAAAAGCATTCCCAACCGCCAAGGCAGTCTTGGCTCTGAGAAAAAGATGCCCCTTTCTTTCAGACATCTTGAATCATCTTGACCTCCTTCAATGCCCCAACTTGCAGCCGGGGTCATATCATACTCAGCATCGGCCGGCGAGGACAAAAGAAAGCCCCAGCTGTAGCCCACAGCTCCCAAAGACCTGCTTTCTACCTTGTGAAATCTTTTCCATGTTCAAAACCACCTTCTGAAGTTTCACAACCTCTGGTTCTTTCGGGGGTCCCGGAACTTGTTGCCTTCCTTGCACCCGTAAAGCGTGCACACAATTGCCCGACGCCCCGCGCGTGTTGCGCAGCCGGCATCAGTCGCAGGTGGGCCGCAGTGTGTGTTCGCCTCTTTGGGCTTTACCTGCCAGTGCCGTACCCAACTGAACGCGGGCCGAAACCCCCTGGTTGCAAACGGAGTTGTACTAAGTAATACAAAGTGGTCAAATTCTGATTATGGATTAATCAATCCAATATCGGGATCCCTAAAACGAATCCTGGATAGTATTGTATTTCACCCGTCGACGCAAACATTACTAATTTTGGCCCAAACAGCTGCAAAACTGAACCTGTCCGATTCCTGTCAGCAAGAAGCACTGCTTACGTAACGCGTATACAATATCCAGACTGATTCCAATATCTGGGACATGGATCCTCCACAATTCAAATGCGGCTGCCTTGGACTGCGGATCATCTGCAGGGCTGGAACGCGCCGTGCCTGAAGTCATCTGAAGTTATCAGGGCACGACATCGACAGAAGAATGGGATAGGTTGAACACCAGACCCTCAAATCAATCGATTTTTCCAGGCCAAAAAATATGTTTCAATGCTGCGTTCATGATCCCATTTTGGGCACAAAGAAAGAAAAAGTGAAACCTCCCACCATCAACAACCGTGTGTGTGTGTGTGACGATTTTGATATATGTTGGTGGATTTGTTTGAATGGCACGAAAACAAAATCCTTGACCGTCCCCAATTCAAAGCTCAGATCCGCAGACTGAGTGTGGGACATTGGGTGAGAAGGCGCCGGGAGAACGGGTTTGATACCTGAGCACAGGGGGATCGATGCGGCAAGTTGCTAATGGGGTCCGGATGGACTCCACATCTTAGCGGGTTCGTCTTAATCACCAAACGAAGTATCCACGAGTTGGGGAAGCCACAAAATCCACATAAATCCATATAAATCCATATAAATCCATATAAATCCACTATTTCAATCAGCGGGTGTAAGCTTCCCCGCTTGACCACCTTCAGGCCAGAGTGGATGTAGGCGGTGTCTTTGGGCATGGTGGCAGGTGTCACCGAGAAGTCGCCATAGACGTGAACACCTGATGACCCTTTCGAATTCTTTACACAGCAGAAACCGTCTGGTTCGGAGGAGCTTATCCATGTCGCGGCCCAGTATTGTTGAACCATATCATAATCATTTGTAAGTATCAGAGTCGTATACTCTAATGTCCGCTTGTGACCTCACACGAAATCAGCATTCCTTCTCTTGTAGCTGGCTAGATTTGGGAAATTGACTCCACCCATCTGCTGCTTTTGCAACCTGCCACCCAGCCAGGAAGCCGCCTGCAGCCTGCTATAGTCTACTCTTCAGTGGATTGAGTGTCCCAGCGTCTTTCAGCCTCTTCTTTCGACCCTGGGATGGCTGATGTGAAGGGCGACCTAAGCTGCGGCTCTGATCTGAGTCATGTGTCTGATCCACGTGGCTGGACCCAGCTTTATAGTGTTACACTTACCTGACACCCTCATCGGGCTGGGCAGCGAACGGTTGCAGATGATCTTTGACCTCGCAATGGGCTTTACACAAGTCCTTCAGGAGCTTTTCTTATGAAATTCAGACCATCATCATCACGAGATCTGTAAATAAGCGCATAATTATATATATATATATGTATGTATATATATAACTCCATGATCTCCATGTCTTTTTTAGCCTCAGATTCCTGAGGTTCTCACGACATCCGAGTTGCTGTGGTGCCGGATGCTCGCCTGCCGGGAAAATTTGCGTTGTCCCCAAACACGTCAAAGATCGCAAATTAAAAACGATGTTGCAAACATTTGCAAACGAACCTGTCAAAATCATGGATGTGTGTTGTAATATGTTGTAATGTAGTTTAAGATACAGTACTGTACATGTACTGAGACTACTGAAACTGATTCATCAAAACAATGCAACGGTTGACCAGAGTGATCTACCTCTACCCAATCCCCAACTTCCAGCCATCCGAAGTGCCTTTCGCAGATCGGTCTTCCGCCGGCCGTTGTTTTCCATGTCGAAGATCTCATCGCCCACCACATATTTCTGGTCGCGGTCACATGGTGAGCTGCGTTCCCTATTTGCATCAATATGCGAACTGCTGATTCTTGGTTGCAACCTTTGCATACATTTGCAACATGTTCCATTGGCTGTTCCATCCAACAAGTCCAAATGTTGATCTCCGGCATGCCATGTCTTTGAAGTGGGTGGTGCCAGGTTTTCAGGGAATGATCCCAAAAGATCTTCTCTCATGGTAATGTGACACGCTAATATGGCGAGTAAATTCTATCAGCCACAAGGCGAGGGATCACCAAGAATATCACTGATTTGAGAGTCTCAGATTGTCTAGAATTACGCTTCATAGCAATCCAGGATTTGTTTCATGAAGGTCATCAAAATTCAAAAAAAACTGAGAACTACAGATCCGAAGAGATCTGCAGTCTAGAAACTGGTGTTGGTCGGAAACTGGTGTTCATTGTCGAGAAAATGATGTTCCATCATTTTTGGTGGCCATGAATTGGATGGACAAACCAATATCACATAGTTTCCCATCATATCCGATCATTTTCAACTAAATTCCCATGGTAGTTGATTTCCTGCCCCCATCTTTAATATGTTTTTTTAATAGCATAAATGAAATGTAACTCCCACATTCAAATATACCAAGCCATCTGTCCCATGGTGCTTGGTCATCACTCGCCGCCTCAGCACCAGCAGCCCTGGGGCTCAGCTCAGGCTGCACCGCAGCAGCCTGGTTTCACTGGTTTCGTGGAGCTGTGGCCGGAAAATAGAGAGCTACCCTCGGGGAATCAGCGGTAAAGGATAGAACTGGAAAGTGCTGATGTTCTAACGGTGAAGGTTCCTGTGAATATCGGTCCGAATTGTCCGTTCCTGTTCAAATGATATCTCAGCACAGGGGACTCTTAGAGGGTATGTCTTGCCCCAGAATCATGGGGATCTAGCGATTGGCTTTTATGGCTGCACGGGACTTTTGTCCGCGCCCGTTGGTATAAGACATCCCCTCCACATCCAATCAACAAACTTCCTACAGCAGCTTGTTGAATTGCCTCGACCACTACTCTCGGCAAATCTTTACACCCAGCTTCTCTGAAGTCATGCTGCAAACTCCTTATACAAGCTGACAGGTTCTCTACACCATCATTGCCTACAAAGCCTCCCCTTGAGAACATTTTCCAAGCCCACCTCCCGCTTACGAATCCTTCTTTCAATTCAACCTGGCGCCCTTCCGTTCTGTGTCCCCAAATGTCCCATGCCCAACAAACATCGCACCATCTCTCCACTCGTCCGGTGCCCAAAATCTGCAGCAACAGATTTATGACGGCCTGGCCGCGAAAAAAACAGTTGGATATGCCATGCCAGCACTGCTGTTCCCACATTCGGGTATGGCCTAAAATCCACGGGTTGGAAGCATTCCCATCTAACACACTTCCTGTGGTTTTTCCTTGTTGGAGTCAAGATCTGGTCTGTCAATGCAACTCTGAACTAGTCACATCCCATACCAGCAAACTTTCTTGTTAAAGCCTGCACAGTTGGTGGTGACAACTTACAAACCTCCGTTTTTCGCCGTTACAACTCCCAGTCCTAGTGACTTCGTGAAGTTTGACTCCCCAGCCCGGTCCTTCCATGACCCAGGGCCTGGACTTGTAAGATCCGCCCGGGCAGCCTCTGCAATCCTGTATGGAGAAGCAACCCCCACCAAAAAGATGTAGAAAAGTCGAATCCACTGGTGAAGCAGTGATAAATTAATAATTATTAATACAAATAATATATGTTTTTATCATATTCTATCCTTATTTGGGGTTGCTATAACTGGATAATAGGAAGCAAATTGTATAATATGCGGAAACCAGTTGCAAATGAGTATAATGAGTTGGTAACTGGATACCAACCTATGTACAACTCATTTACAAATCATTTACAACTGGTGTATACCGTGGTTATTTTCAGCACGGAACAACTGGGATGCCCATCCGAGTTTTCATAGCTGTTGAGCCAAGTCCCATCAATTTGGCAGTCACTTGGGATTGTTGACTATTGCATTGTGTAGGAAGCTGACATAGAAATGAAAATTCCCTGGCTGCAAGCGCGGAATTTTAAGAACCATTGAGCAAAGTGAATAGTTAGTGAATACTTTCAATTTGTAGCCAGTTTCACTGGGTCAGTGATCCAGTCGCAGGTCGCTAACAGGTGACCACCAGTGGTGATGCATTTTTTCTGGGTCCAATATGGCCTCCGTGGACTCAATGTCCTCAACTCTTCCATATGCTTCACTGCCTGCGGAAGGGGCACCTACTTTTTACTGGTGAATCACCAGTAGATTCGTAGATCATGTTGGAAATTTATGGATTCCGAATCCACTTTGGACCCACTTTGGACTCATTGAAACACCTCTTGTTGGGGGGGGGGTGTAGGTGGGCTGAATCAAGCCTTCGCGCCCAAGATCCGCCAATCCGCCTGCGGATGATCTGCAAAGTCATGCCTTCGATGGCTCAATGGAGCAGCTGGCACCCTGCCACGGCTGGGCAGCTGAGTCTGTTGGTGGCACATAAGGCTGGCCATCTGAAATGCGTCCTTCAATCATTTTATTGCTGGTGGGACGGTGACGTGGTTATTTCTGAATTTGAAACGTTGCCAGGAATCAGGAGGCCCAAAAAGCCACCGTGTTTGATACTTTATGTTTTGACATAAAGAGTACCTGTTTATCCTTTTCTAATAGAACACAGATTTGAGTTGAGGTCGAAATTTGGCGGCAAATCGTATCATACACATCTGCTTGAGTGTTCCTGGCACAAAGTCGAATTTTGATGCATGACAGTATAGTGACAACTATATCTTTTAGTTTAGCTTCTGCATCCACCAATTAAAAGAATCAACCACATCAAAGTGGAAAACGGTTTTCCGGGTCCCCAAAGTAACCACTTCTGGATTGTTTGGGGGGATGTTTGTCTATAGGTGTTTTCCATTTTGGGGTTCCTCCAGTTTTTCAGTGCTCAATATTTCGAAGCACCCTGGACTTCACTTTTCCAAAGGGAATAAGAGCACTTTCGACAGGAATGACACTGCCTGAACTGCTGCGTTGTTTGCATGAATACAAATACATGTTTTCTTTCAAGGAATACTGGAATAAATCATGCATTTTGGAAAGGAAGACAACATCTGTTCAGAACTGTGCCATGAGTATCTCACAGTTAAGTGGCTACATGTCCTATGACACAAAAAGCATGGACCTCGTTTCTTTAGTGCGCACTTCCAGGTTGTATCCCCATGGGTCCCGAATTCACAAGAAAATTGCGTTGATTATATTAAATCGCCGGTTTGAACCGTTGGATCTGCATTCTCGCTATGTTTGTTCATTTCAATGTATATATATATATGCATTTGTATACGTACATTTATACAGATATATATATATATATATGTACATATGTGTATATGTATATATGTATATTATTGAATATGATTGTATCTGTATATATATATATATACAGTATGTATATATAATCTCTCGTGGTTTCCCATTTTATCAGGTCAAAATGTTGGAAACCCCACAAGCATCCAAAGACCGCCGCCTGTCAGCTTCAAAGCGAACCAGGTGCTTCGCGATGTCTAGATCCTCCCAGCCCAGCCCTGCTGGGTCCCAAAAATGGCGGATCATAGGGCCATGGGCCATAGCTTCTCTGTGAAGGAAGACCAATTCAGGGATAGAACAAGATCTGCTGCCAAGTTGTTCAAGTTTGCTTCCTGTTCCCACCTGCAAGTCTGTTGATATCTCAACTTGCGTCAAGTTCGAAAATGAAGATGTTCTAGGGGATTGACTTTACATCTCGTTTTTGATGGTGTCGAGTCTGGAGTCGACAACTTATGGATTTGAAATGATTAGGATACGTTGGCTGTCGCAGCACCCCGAAAGGCTGCAAACAGCTCGCCGCGGCCGAACTTGGCTGGCTCCAAAGCAAGGCAAATGAAATTTGCCAAAATGAAGCGAAATCATCATATCAAAACCCAAATTCCAACATCCTAGGAGTCATGCAACTTGAGATCCAACATGGGACGAAGGAAAAGCCCTTGGCTTGCATTAGCTCCTTGTAGATCCCAGTCTTCTTGCCACGAGAGATGTGGAAGTTCTCGCCTTAGGGAAAAGAAATCAAAGTGGGGATCATCTCTTTTCATCTCTTCAACCAGTGTGAAATTTGGTATCCCTGAGATCACCGCCCAGCAAAGCTGAGCGCCCGCGCTGTTGGCAATCATTGGAGGCAAAGGCTTGGCATCCTGCAAGGTGTATCATCTGGCTCTGCTTTCCAAAACTCCCATCATCTCCCACAACACATCACAAAACCTGCCAGTATAAACTCAAGTTTAACCATCGACTGCAGGTCGTGCTTGAATGGAGTCCTGCAGGCGTGAATGTCATCCGGGCTACCCTCGCCCTGCAACTACACCACATGCCATGTCCCGTTCCGGTCTCCCATTTCCACGTCCTGGCCATCTGTCACATTGCGCAACCTGGCTGAGTGGTTCCAATGTCATCTCAGGAGCTGTACTCGAGACACCAAGGAGCCAGGACATTCTTTCCTCCGAAACTCTCCAACAGTGTCCCCTTGTGCCAAAGATATCCAAAAATGAACACTAAACCAACCAGACCAGAATTTCCCAGAGGCCCGCACCAGTTTTCAGAGTTGCGAGTGATTTTGCCTTGGGCCAACGCTTTTGCGGACGGTGAGCCAAAGGCAGCAGGGTTGGCGGATGATTCAGATGAAACATGAATCCAAGAAGAAGTTGATCAAAGTGCGTCAAATCCCTCCGACATCCCCTGGCACGTCATAAAGCGAACCCTCACAGAAACCCAACAACATGTTTTTTTGGTTTGTGTTTATCAGTCTACCCAGGACAAATATCTAGCACTGCCCTGGGTTGAAATCTGTGGAAGTCGCTGAGCTTCCCAACCACTGTGCATCCGCCGCACAGGGCTCTGGAAATTGGAGGACCTGACACACAGGGCTCGGTCCATTGCTGCTTGGTGAGATACAAACACGATGGTATTATATTTAATTATATTTAGGGATCATAAAGATCATAAACACCTCAACTAAACAAAGACATTTGGGCCTTTTTCAACCTTTTTCAACCATCCTGGGAGTCGGAAAAACCCGACGGGACTCTTTCCTGCGGCCCTGGCGGCATGTTGCGATCGCATCTCGGAGACACAGGCTCTGGCGGTCTCGACCACCTCAGCATGGCAGTGAAGCCTGCATGGAGGTATCATGGCTCGGTTGTTGTTTTGTTTTGCTGGGGGGTGCTGATATACATATATACATATATACATATATATATGATATTTGTAGGATATACTATCTACACATGCAAATTAGATAAAAATATCAAACTACATGATATGATACGATACGATATCTAAAAAAAACATGATATATAATTTATATCATGTATGGTTTCGGATTTCTGATATGACATGATATCTTTCCACATGTTCTTGGTCGAAAACCCAGCTTTGCGTTCGACAAGCGACGCCATCCAGTTTTCGGACACGTCGAAGGTGGGGCTCTTCGACCTGGCACCGGGGCGGAACTGGAACTGGTTGAACTACTGAGGATTGGTATGTGTGTAAATGTGTATATATATCTATACGTATTATATACAATTACTATTATTATTATTACTATTATTATTACTATTATTATTCTTACTTCTACTAGTATTTTGATTCTTGTTGCTGCTAATTGTTATCTTTATCGTTTATTGTTATTATTACTGATATTATTATCATTAGTGTTATTACTACTAATTCTAGACATATCATAATATAATATAAATGAAAATGTGTGTGTGTGTGTTTGCGTGTACAGCGCCCTAATGGGGGTCTATTGAGAATATATAGCACCATGATGGGGGATATAGCGGGGATATGATGAATCAACCATTCGTAACTGGATGGATATTGAGATCTTAACCATCCATACATGGGGATGTAATGGGGATACATCCAACGACGTGATTTTTGGGTGTGTCCAAACATGGGATTTACCCTAATGTCTGGCGATTTTGGAAGGGGATAATTTTGCATGGGGAATAACCAAAATGGGATAATGAGGGCTTTAATTTGGGAATAGCATGGGGAATCCCTGAACCAACCAACAATAAATGGAAATACTAACATATAATACTAACCAATCCTGAATCGGTACACTTGCTGATGGCTGGTGGTGGAGCAGCCCATAATTTTTTGGGTGTTTTTGCGCAGGAGGTTCCACACATCGCATGCATTGGGATTAATTCTGGTGAAAACTTAAAAGAACTCTAGTGCCATCTAGTGCCTACCATTTTCATCTATTTTCCACTGGAAATTTAATGTGTCAGCTTTTCACTAAGGGAAATTGCCCTTGACCAAACCAAGCCACGGACCGAGCCTACCGGCAGGAGGCCGATCCTGCCACAATTCTGTTCCGGAATGGTCGGTATTTCAGGCGTTTCAGGAAACCTCTGGTTGAACGGTTGGGTCTTGGAAATTCTAACATGCGCATGTACCTGCAACATCATTCAAAACCGCTCTTGGATGCTTTTGTCTGAAAGGTTCGGATGGTTTTGTCTGTCAGAGAAGTACAAGTTCCACTACACAGAGGGCGGGTAAAAGTATAGAAAAGTACACACAAGATACTACAAGTCAAGTGTACACAAGTACGTTGGTATAAGAGACTTGTACCAGCATGGCCTTAAAGTTCGGAACAAATCATCGACAGCATGTCTTCCTTGACGATTCCCCGGGCTGTTCCTGCAATGTGTCGCGTGGGCTGAGTTCCCTCATCTTCAAGGGCAGCAATGTCTCGGTAGACCTGCAGGCAATGGAGCGGAAAACCTCCCGATCTTGGCGCTTGAGCTCCCAGTGTGGCATTGAGATTACTCCGGCTACAGTACCCCAATAGCATTGCTGGGTGTGTTCCCCAAGTTGTTTTTGTTTCATGTGGAAAATGATGATTTTTATCAGCGGATTTTGGTATATCTTGCTTCAAACAAAACCTTGGGGGCATCTGTTGTGGCTGAAGTCTTCGCACGGATCGCCGCCTGCCGCGTGCCGCACTTGCAGGATGATCTGCCTTTTCAAAGCGTACTGAGGGTGCTGGCCCTCAAAGGTATGGAAGATTATGAGGATGGGGGTCTATAAGTATAGGTCTTTAAGATGTACACTCAAAGGTTTTTACCCTCGGATGGGTTGTATAGTCTAAGTGTTTGTCTCTGTCACACAGTGTCTGGGAATCGTCTCTCAGTTGGTGTCCGTACAGGGACTGAATCTCATTTTGTTCCAACAACTTGAAATTGAAAGTCTCTAAGGAAAGCAACCTGATCCACCCATCATTTTTTTTTACAGCGAGGACTAAATGTCTTAAGATGAGCTGCATGGCCACAAGAAATCCCGCCCAGTACTCTTTTGTTCTTGCAAGACGGATGATTTCAGATTTTCCTTCCGAGTACAAAATCAACTGACAGTGAGATCAAATGGGATAAAATGGTAATTCGGACATCATTACCTTCTCATTAATCATCTCAAATTTTGGTAATCAATTTCCGATTCAAACCATCAAAATTCGGAAATTTCTCCCAAAAGTTCACCTTCCAACTCCGCGGCGACCGAGGGCTGGTCCAGAACGGCCTGAAACAAAGTGATGTTTGGCTGTCTCTGCAATCGGATCATATCAAATGGGCATAGAATCAATGCTTAGATGCATACATAGCCAAGTGTTGACAAAAAATATTATACATATATAATTATATATATGATAGATAATCCTATATATATCATATAATATGTATATTATATATATATCATATATATATAATATATGTATATATCATATATATAATATACGTATATATCATGTATGTATATATATATATCATATATATATATATATCATATATATATATATCATATCATATATATATATATATCATACATACATCATATATATATATATCATATCATATATCTATATATGATATATATGTATATATCATATTATATATATATATATGATATATATGTATATATCATATATAATATATATATATATGTAACATGTATTTATATCATATATAATATATATATGTATATATATCATATATATATCATATATATATATACGTATATATCATATATATATAATCAGTTAGGAAGAGAATCAAGGAGAAGATGCTGCATTTCATCGCCAAAATCTCTGAGGACGGCGCTCGTCACGGTTAAAGAGGCTCACTGGCTTCTCCTAACGTTCTGAATCTTGCCATGACAGGTAAATCAGGTAAGGAAAATCACTGCATCTTTTGGAATCTATAGCTGATGAAAAACTTGGAATGATTAGCAGGTAGTTGTGGATGTTCCCCACTCAATAGATCCCCATCTTTTATGGTTGATCAGAATCAGATTCGCCGCAAAAAAAAAAAACTGTCCCAAAATAAGCGGTCGCCTGTGGTTTGACAAGGCCACGCTCAGACCTCATTCTTCTGACAATTTCTGTGTTTTCTCTGGTTTGATCTTCCACCAAAAACCATCGCGGTTCATTTCAATGCTGCAATGCTTCTTAAAATGGGGGTATATACATGTATATACTACATTAGACCATTTTAGTCAATTTTAGATTTTAGTCCTATTGTTTTGGGTATGCCCCATTTTAACAACTCCCCTCATTTGCCGATGGATAACAAAGTGGGGTGACCCAGAAAGTTGACCACGCGCAGTCACCAGCCCTTAGGCAAGCACATACATCGTCGCATAGCTCCCGGTGACGCCCCAGCCGGACTGTCGAAGAGGCCTTGATATCAAAGAGATATCAAAAGATCTCAAAAAAAATATGCCTCTCTTTCAATTTCTCCAATCATTGCCAAGGGTCCACCGCGCGATTTGGATTTTACATTTACATCATTTTATCACCAGGATAATGTGTTTCCATGCCCAACAACTTGTTGCATCCTTCACACAGCAACTAGGCTCACTAGGCTCAGTAAACCACGCCTTGCCGACGAGGGGATGGACTTGGAGAATACCGTGGCGTCCTCAAATATCCGATGCACATCCATTCGTGATATAGCACGGAAAAAGAAATTTCCTCAGGTTGTGAATTTCATCAATGATGCGCATGATGGGGAATCATGATCAGCTGATCGCTTAAATGGCCTTGTGTTAAAATTGCCCAATAAAATTCCCGTAAAAACTTAAAGACTTGCACATTCAGCCGTCAACGACTCCAGCCTGGAAGATTCAAACGAAATTGCGACAAAGCCTAGATGTGTGGACCCTGCAACCAAGGGTGTCCTCATTTCAATGGCATTGCCCCGCTCATGCTGAAACCAATCCTGGCCGTGAGAGTAAAATGCAAGAGCAATACGTGTAAGTGTAAGCCCATTAATGAAGCTCCGATAGGGGGATGTTTTATCCACTCCGTTCCTGGTAGATTCATGCAAAATTTGCGAAAAAAAGAAAGCATCAAAAGAATGGTTTGTGATGGTTTATGACTGTTTTCTTTCACCAAGTGAACTGACTGCTGCATGTGTCAGGCCATCTGTTCTACCTGCGACTCGCGGAAGGTGTCCGTGGCCAAGGTGTTGGCAAAATAGGTGTTCGAAAACCTGACTCACTGTGGTAATAAATTCCAGGGTGAAAGGCCAACCATTCTCGGGTATGAATTGAGACAGCCTCAAGACATCAACACTCAAAAGTATTCCAACAGCCAACATCCTGAAAAATTCAAATCAATGGGGGGGAAATGTTCCAGGATAGGTATGGTTTGGAATTTGGAAACAATTTGGTCATTGGGTGGAGCTAAGCTCAGGCTGCCAAGTCAGAAAGTTCCATACGAC
>CAMXCT020000657.1:72500-240000 GCA_947184155.2 Cladocopium goreaui | reverse complement strand
CAAAATACAATCACAACAAGCAGGACCTGCAGTTCAAACACCGGGTCAAAGCCACTGGCGGGGAGCGGCTCAGCCATAGGGGAGGTGCATCGACGTCTGCATTTGCAGCAAATCGTCTCACTTCACCGCATGGAGTACCCCTGCCAACATGAAGAAACCTCTAGGCCCTCACCCAACAACCGTGCTGCTTGCATATCCTGGCCTTGGTGGAACATATCTTTCATGTAAGGGTCCTGGCAATGCTCATAAAATCATGCTGAAATCACGCAACACCTGACTTGGTCACCGTCTGGAACCTTTAGAATTTGCCATGAAGCAGTCCTGCAAGCCGAGCGGATCGTAATGAAAATTCCAAGTAAGGCTCGCATTCAAGACGCGGGCCTCGAGGCCGGAAGAACGCACGATCATTGCATCACTTCCAAATCATAAGAAACACGTCTTGATCCAAGAAACTACGTCCAGCTGTGGTGGATGCAAACGCTTTGTATCACCGGCCTCTACACGCGCAAGAGGCACAAAGGAATTTTGGTTTTGGAAGTACACAAGAACTAGATCCATGCACCCGCTCTTGCCCCTGACACTTGGAACCAACAAGTACCTCTCAAGCAAACTTTCAACAAAGAATGTTGGATAATGTTGGTATAGATTTTCAATTTATCCTACTCCAAAACCGGAAAAATGGTGAGACATGGAACCTCAAGATCTAACCCTGGCACCGCCATGGCGGTTGTCCAAACAGGACCATATGTAGCATCCGAAGTGCTGGAAGCGCGCCTTCGCGTCAAGCAAAAGGGTGTCCCTCTCGTTCTTGACGTTGGTGTCAGTAGGCTCAGCTCGCCAATTTCGGCTCACCTCCAACGCACGACTGGCGTGATCATATGTGATGGACACAAACAGGATTGCAGCCACTGCTCACAAAACAGCTATCAGAGACCGGACATTTCGAGAATGACGCAGCCTGAAAAGCGCACAACATGAATTTTCTGATGCTGCGATTTTGCTCCCTTCAACTCAACCAACGGGCCACAAACCAATGAATCGTAAGATTGCGCTGCGCACACGTTGGCTCACAGGAACATTGAAACTACTGAGCTGGACCCTGGCAATGCAAAGGGTAGGACTTCCCAGGGTTCCACAAAGTTCAAGAAGCTGCTCTCGTAGCAAGTTCAGAAAGCAAGTGAGATCTCGCCTTCTTCCGCCAAATTTGGTTGCCATTTGCCCAAACCTGCAACAACCGTAGGTACATATCGTACCAAAAAAAAACAAAAACTCGAAATGCACAAACACAACTGAAAGTCACCAACAAGGATCGGTGTAACCAAAGCATTATAGTGATACCCGTACCGAAACCATTGCCTGTCCGAAAGAGATAACTCGGTGGGTCGGAACACTAAATTGAACAGCAGTGTTGGACGTCACCTTTTTGCAGTCAAACCTATTCATAGAATGTTCCTAACTCGCACCTTGGGCTTTCAGATAAGCCCACGCACGGCCATAGCCAAAACAAGTGAACCACTTGAGCCAGTTTGGGATAGCTACTGTTCGCCAGAATTTGGCGTGAAATGGAATGCCCGGGATGCCCCAATGCAAAGGTCACCGCCGCTTTGGTCCAAAGCAAAAAGTTGTGTACCCTGCCAAACTTGCCAAACACAATCATTCGCTATTGGTTTCCACTTCTGAGTTTTGGCTCACCTCCAAGTAGGAAAACAAGAAGGCGTCCAACACCGATATGAACTTGAAGGCTACGAAACTGTTTGGCAGTTCCAAAACGGAAATTGCAGTTCGCTACACACGCTGTCCTCAAACTCACCCCGCAAGCTAAAGTCAAGAGCCATGCTCTATTGGGTTTTCTGTGTTATTGTAGACGTCTTATGGTACGTGGTATATATACACATATATAATATAACACGTAATAGGTGTCCTATCGATGCCAATTTCCACAAACACACAGGTATACGGAGCAAATACACTTTTAGGAAGATTGGACATGGAAAACAACTCCGCAACTCGCACCATCGAAACCCTTTCCGTCCAATTTAACAAGGTTTGGCTACAAACCTGGAGCGCACCATTCGCACAGTTTACTAATCTGCTGTGCGTCTTGATCTTGTTTGCAATCGAAAATGAAGTAACGACTTGGTCCTTCCAGCTTTTACATTTTGCGAATCATCAAAAAAAAGGAATGAAACTGTTTCATTGTTTGTGAAAGACATCCACAAGCTGCATCGCAAATGAACACTTCATCTATCCTTCTAGTACTTCGGTCGTCCAAAAAAGCCTTCCCAGGCTACTTTTCAACCAGCTGCCCCAGCACATCTCACGGCCTTTTCTGGTCACGCCCGGGCCATGAATGTCCTGTTTCAGGTTGACCTAGGAACTACAACCCCCAAGCTACCAACTTGAAGGCCTTAACCACAACTTGTAGGTATGAACTTCATGCCGCTTCGCGTTCCCCAAAACCTCAAGCTACCAACTTGGAGGCCCGAGAAACATAGGGACACTCTCGGACACCTTTGCAACCTGTTTGAGGTTGTCCCAGTGCCTAGGGGCCCTTTGCTTTCTGCTTTCTGGTTGCCAAGCGGATCTCCGTAGCCACAAAACAGCAAGCATTTCTTGCCCTTCTGGCACTGCAATCCACTGCAAGCATTTCGTTCGATCTTTTTTGCGGAACTTGGGCTGAAGCAAAATTTAAAACGGTTGGAATGGAACAGGCAGCAAAACCGATTCCAGTAAACCCAGCTTTTGCAATCCTGGCGAGGTGGGTTTTTGCAAAGAGAAATCTGTCTGAGAGATTGATCTTCTACTTGGTTTTGACCTACAGTTCTGGCTACAAGTCCATATCTGCACCACAAACCTGTGCAAATACTGCGCGACTTTACATAGACTGCACCGGCACTGGTGTTCCCCACAGAGAACAAGTCTGCGCGCGTTCCAGAAAACACCTTGCACAAGAAAAGAATCAGAGGAATTGCATCTCAGCCCAGCATCGCACTAGGAGACTCTATCACGAAACACCACAACTCTGCTTCAAACATTTGGACTAGTAGTACGTATATAGCTATGAAGGAAAGCCGGCTCAATACTCAAGACAGCTCGTCGTCAACGTGCTCGGGTCAGAGTGAAGCCTTACAAGCACCGCAGCGTTCTCACTCCCTGCATGTTTGTGGAACAAATTGAACACACTCCTCACAGGTTGCAATCTGAACACATCTCAGAGACCAGTTTTCCACCCGGCCTCGATCTAGTTTTCCGCTTGGTTTTGGTCTGCAGTTCCGGCCACAAGTCCATGTCTGCAAGGCGGATCTTTGCAATGAGAAATCTGAGGGGTACTTGTCTGGAAGCCTTGAGCGCGGTAAAAGAAATCCATGTCTGGCAAGCCTCCTATGCCCCGGACGCCTCGTCATATGATGTTTTTGTTGCACTTGTTGGATCTTTGCACAAATGTCGTAGAGTTTGGGGACTTCGATGTGATCTGCATCCCGCATGTGCATGGCTCGAGAGTCACTTCTTATTGCACTTTGCAATGCAATTCTTGCATCCTCTTTGTACCATCGCTCTGCATCTTTGAAGAAAGAGCCAGGAACAAATGGCACGGAAAAACTTGAGGCCGGGGGTGGATGACGAAAGCTAGCGGGGTAGGAGAAAGAAGGAAGGGAAGAGGTGAGTTGCGGAGGGACTGTCATCATCGTGTCGCGGCATTGTTCGTCCCAACGAGGATGCAACAATGATATATGATATATGATATATAACAATGATATATATGGGGGAGGGGGCAGGGGGGGGCCCTTTCGCGTGAAAAAGCACGTGATGTCCTTGGGGAGCCCCGGAATACTTGCTAAAGCAAGAAGACTCTAGCGAGCTGACGCTAGCTTTCGTGATAATGCCAATAATTGCCAATAATGATAAAATGTAATTGATTAACGATGATGGTGATGATGATGATGATGATGATGACGATGACGATGACGATGACGAGGACGATGACGAGGACAAGGACGAGGACGAGGACGATGATGATGATGACGATGACGAGGACGATGGCGAGGACGATGACGATGATGATGATGATGATGATGACGATGATGATGACGATGATGATGGTGGTGATGGTGATGATGATGATGATGACGATGACGAGGACGAGGACGATGGCGAGGACGATGACGATGATGATGACGATGATGATGATGATGATGATGGTGGTGGTGATGGTGGTGGTGGTGGTGGGGGGGGGAGGGGGTGAAGAGGGGCCCTAGCGTCTACTTCAAGATCAGCTAAGGCATCTTCCCCAATGACAGCACTCTTTTACTCTCAGCCTGTTGCCGGTCAGTGCTTGTCTACAGGGTTACTCTATATACCTCTTGAGCCTTGAAGGGCGCATATAAATGTGCTCAATACTCATGCATGTACCTATGTAGGTATTAGGTCGAAACAAAAACACAGGCACAAATTCAAAAGCAATGAGTAGAGCACTACGCCTTGCCGTACCCAATTGGTATTAAGAGTATCTTCCTGACTTCTCTACACAATGGCAAATAGCAAAAGAAACCGGAGTTACGCAGTGGCTTCGAATTGAAACACGTGAAAGCAGCAAATGTCCTAAGGACATGTCGAAAAAGAACAGCGGATTCGCTAATTTTTCCAGTAGCGACCAATGGTGCTTCGCGCACGGTCTCTCCATAGGCAAAATGCCTCGCTCTACCGGTGAAAGTTCGAATTGAAAAGTTCGGTTTCGCAAGATTCAGAAATTCAGGTCATACGAAAAACAATTGACCAAATCACGAAATAAACGGAAATAGCGGATCTCCAAAGTTGCTCATTCAAGCAAACAATGGACTGAAATCGAAGTTGGTAATTTTTGGAGTTCGCTCCATTCGGAAGGGTCTGCTCGCAGGATGGTCCATGGAGATAAATGTGTATAGTATCTCTATTTACAAGAGCATCTATTTTACATTAAATTGAAGTTCAGACACTTGTGGCATTATCTCTATCTAAAAGAGTATATGCCATCTGTGTGAAATAAGTTGATGCACAGGAAACTGTACACTGCCTCTCATGCTGTGTTATCTTCATTTAAAGAAGTCTACACTCACTCATAGCCAAAAGCTTGTTCTCCATGGTCTGGACGAAGAAGATGAGGATCCACCCCAACTAGCGTTGCCCTGATACGTTGATGCTTGATCTTCATATGCCTTTCTCTTTTTCTCCTTCTGTCTTTCCTTCCTTGTATCTGAATACTGCTTCTTCTTGAAAGAATGTTTGTAATGATGTCGTTCATTCCACGACATATCAGAAGGATCAAGATGGATAAGAATTGGATTATGAGCATCACGATCATTTGGGGCAACCATGAAGATGTTGTGATCACCATGTAAGCAAGTTTCATTTACCTTGAAGTAAAATTCACCCACATAGTTCATGCGATCTTCGTCACCTTCAAAGTCATCTAGGTGTTCCTGACACATCAAACGTGAATGACCCCACTCAACAACTGTTAACATACAACAATCACCTTTACCATTTGTCTTGTTCATGAGCTCGTCGGTGTATGTTGCTGTTGTCATGCCATCCAAGTGTGTTGCAAGAAAATCCAAGTCACGATAACTGCAAGAAATGAAATGCTTGACCCTGATTGGAGGGCAAGATGAATCAAAATACTTGCGCATGGCTTGTGTTGCAACACCTACCATTCTGTTAATCCAGAATTGGATAAGGCTGTGTTGATATGTAGGGACACCTGGAGATTTTGGTGTGCTGTAATAGCATGCCTTGTTTCCATCACCTGCGATGAAGTCAACTTGATATCTGGCACACTCAAAAGCCATAACAGCTAAGCACTCACCAACAATCCCAGCGGAGTCTGATGCATACTTCTGTCCGACGTGATAAACGCACACACGTGTCATCCTCATCCTAGCTCTTGTCAAGTCAACAATCTCATTTGTATCTCGGTCCTTTGTCTTTCCCCAAGATACTTCGAAGATTGCCCATGAGACTTGTCGAACTCGTGTGTCGTTGTCATCTGTTTGATATCCAGCAATTTGCTTGATATAGCCATCCTTTCCAAGGCGAGCTGCCACCATCAAGTCATGATAGTCATTGAAGCAAGTTTTAAAGTCAACCTCGTCGAGTCTTTCTCTGTGAGGATACAATGAACCAGCCTCGCAATTCATGAAAAGATGTCCTCCAAAGTTCTTGATAACATTGATGAAGTAATTGTTGAACTGTGATTTGGTTTCATCTAATTTCTCATGATCCTCATCGATAGTGTAGTCAATGTGTGGAATGAATTGTTGAAATCTTTCTGGAACCGGGCATTTTTCAAATCTGTTTCTGCACCAGTTTCCCAAATTCCAAAACATTGCTGTTATCTGTGGAGAGGATCTGTATGGAAATTCGGCATCCTTGTATGTTGGGTCTGATAGGCCTCCACCTAAATATCTGTAAGCCAAGCTATGCAAGATCATACAGTAAGGCAAGACCTTGTGGTCCTCAACGTAATCTTGGAGTACCTTTGTGAGATTTCCAAAATCGTCATCAATCCTCTTTTCTGCTTCTTTTGAGGATGATTCTGCTTTGTCTTGATGAAGAGGATGCATCCTAGGATCACTACAACCATATTCAATGTGCTGATTGAGTTCTTGTAATTCTAGTTGTGGATTCTGATCCTTGTGTCTGGCAATGTACTCAACCATCAACTGGTCATCTGTAAGATGGTACCAATAATCTTGATGTGGAGACATGGTCTTCCTGTACTTGACATGCCAGAACATGTGTCGATGCTTCGAAGACGCTGGATAACCTTTATTGTAAAATCCTGCCCATTCACCATGGTAATCATCTGAAAAACAATCCTTCAATTTTCGAAAAACTGAATCATCTTCGTTTCCAGTGATATCTTGACCATAGTAAAGTCGAATTGCAGGTTTCACTTCAGGAGCTGTCTCATCATCTTGAATGTCTGTTTTCTTCTCCCCTGATTCCTCCTTCTCTGAGGAGCGTTCAGGTGGAGCTGATTCCTCTTTCTCTAAAGAGCTTTCAGCTGGGACATGTGGCTCCTGTGTGTCTTTTTCTTCTTCTTCTTCGACAGCAATCTCCTCATCTTCATCCTCTTCTTTCTCTTGTCGTTCTTCTGGTTTGACAAAACTGTCCTTGATGTTTTGTTGAACATTCTGATTGCACATACTGATCCATTTCAATGTACACTCGACCAATTTGTCATCATCAGTTTCCAAAATGATATGCTTGTCCTCAATGTTCAAACTTTCAATAGTGTGCTTGTACTCAGGATCACCAGCGCTCTGTCCTTGAAGGTCTGGAAGAGGAGTGTTTGGATCATCGTCCACCAAATCAGGATCCTCTGCACCAAAGAAATTTTCTGCGCTGAGATGTTCATTGTCCTTGAGAATCTGGTCAATATCCAGTTTGAACTCATGATACTTGTCGTAGGAGATCTCATAACCCATCATAGGTGCATACTGCTCCATAAATGTTGAAAAAGAAGCATCTGATAATGCCGACATCATCAACCATAATGAAAAGTAGCTTATGTCACCACGTTCAAGGGGCTGACCTCCTTCAAGATCATCAATTTGAAGGATTCTTTGGCCTGCGAGTGTAATATCATGGAGGATCTGTCTGTGCTCTGGTTTGAGTTGCCTGACTAAAAACAGTCCCTGTTTGTCTTCAGGATGTCTTCGAGGATTTGCATCTGCTAATACCTCATCTTCTTGTTGTGGTTGTGTTTCCTCTCTTTCTTGAGAGCATACACCTTCTTCCTCTCTTTCCTGAGAGCCTGATGCCTTTTCCTCCTCTTTCCTGACAAAAACTTGTAGTCTTGGCAAAAACTCCAGTTCATCTTCAGCATCATCATCATCGTGATCTTCCATGTCCACATTCTGTTGCTCTGATTCTGGAATGTGAGCAATCTTGTCCTTTCCTGCTACCCAGATGTAGCCATCGAGCTTTGTAGATGTGTGGAAGTCACCTGAACCGCATTCCCTGACCTTTGTCCTTGCTCTTGCAGATTGATGGAATGCTTCATGCTGAAAGAATTGATTGTATGCATGTTCAACAAAGAATCTGTAAGACTGAGCAGTCAACTCCTTTCTGCTATCCACAAAATGTCGAAGCTTGTTGAGAGCAAAGATGGTAAAATGGCAAAAGCTAGCAGGTGCTTCATCTTCATACAGATCGATTGCCATGATCATCATTTTTGTGGAAAACGAGAAATGCCGTTCAGGTTCTGGGATGACTGTTTTCTTGTTCATGGGAACTGTAATTCCTTGGATAGTCATGTCATACCCATGAGTACTCAACTCCAGTGCATCCAAAATGTTACCATCACGGTCCTTCTTTCTCTTGCAGAAATCTCCCCAGAGTTTGTCGTTCTCTCTAATGAACTGATCAAGATGCTTGGTGTAAAAGACAAAGACTGCTTCTGAGAGATACTCCATGTCCTTCTGTATTGCTAAGTCTCTTTCGTATAGCAAGAACTTCTCTCTCCATTCGTCTCTGCTGATACTGTGTCTGTCTTCCCAACCTGTTGGGGCAACTTGACCTCGCATCCAGTCTGTCCAATGTCGTCGACAAGAGTCCATGTAACCTTCCATGGCTGCACTGTTTCTTTCTCGATGGAAGTGTGCCAACATGCGTCCAATCTCCCAAGCTCTTGTGAAGAGTAAGCATAGATGTCCTGTCCATGGTAACTTCTCCCAGTCTGAGCGAGTGATCGATTGTCTTCGAAGTGCTATCTTTTGTGAAGAGAGTAGTTTCCATTCACGCAGAACTATCACTTTTTCTCCTGAGGAGTTCTTGATGAGTTCACCGCTCTCTTCTCTTGCACAAACAATACCTGCCTCATACAGGACCCAGGGATTCGATGCAGAAATTGAACTTTTGGTAGCCTGTTCTACAACAGGGTCTTCGATATCATCTGGTGGATCTTCTGCTTCCCAGAGGTTGACAGCTTCTTCACCCATTGGGTCGTCATGGACGTCCACTGATGGCTCCTCTTGTTGATTGTCTTGAGCATCTTGTTGAGGATCATCATATTGTGGTGATTCTGGACTTCCTGATGAGGAGCGTTGTTGCTCCCATACATCTTGAGGTTCCTCTCTTTCTGGAGAGCGTCCTCTTCTTGATGGTTGTTCATATGGGTTTTCCATGGTTTCATCAGCATGCGCAGATACCTCTCTTTCTTGAGAGCTTTCTGCTGCAGCACCATAGATTGATTCCATAACAGGGTCAAAATCATTCTCGTTGCATAGTGGTGTACCAAAAACCAATCTTCCATAGTTTTGTGGAACCTGCTGACCCATGAACTCCCATGCTGTGATTCTGACTTCCTCAGGAATGTCTTGTCCAGGAATAAATGTTGGACCTTTCTCCTTCATGACATGGTTCCATGTGGTGTCTCTGTGCCATGAACCACCTGTAACCGATGGAGGTAGAGAGTGACCACGTCCTTGATGAACAACGTTGCATGCAATGGTAGGGAGTTGTTCCTTGACGTGGAGGTACTGGAAAGGAATGTCACCATGAAATAAAATGACACCATTCTTTGTCAGATAGAGTTGGTTGTCCACAATAAAACTTGGATCCAACACGAGGTACACTGGTCGCCTGTAGTTTCTTGGAGGCTTCGTGCCCTCTGCCATCCTTATGTAGCCCTGACCATTGTCATTGTGATACATGAAGTGAACTGCATCCCTTCTGCCTTTTCCACTTCCTTTCACAAAGGTCTTCAGGCCTGATTGTTGAATGGAATCTAAATTCATGTAATCAGTGACATGAAAAATCCAGCCCAAACTCATAGCCTCATCATATGTCAGTTGGTGGTGTGCCACAGTAGGATCGACAACTTGGTTGCTATGTCCTTGAAAAGCACCAAGACGAACGTCGAATGGATACTCTGCCATTGGGCTATATGGGTACCACTGCCATCTCATGGAGATCTCGACAAAGAAACGTTGTTTTGGATTACACAGTAACATAGCAGCAAAATCTGCTCCAGTCATGTGATATTCCTTTGGATTGTCTCCTTGCATCTGATCAAACAATAAAGAAATGTTCATAGCTCCACTGGCAGTGAATAACGTTTTGTCTCTGCAATGTCTCAACACATTGGATAGCTTCTTGCTGCATGACATATAATAACTTCTCCTTTGTTGGCTAGTCATGTCCACGTGGAAATCATTGCATCGTTCATCAAACCAGTTTTCTTCTGCCTGAGTTGTAAAGCCACAGAGATACTTCAGAAAACTTGAAGTCCATTTCAAAGATTCATCAAATTCTCCATGACTAGTTCCCCAGTGCAAAATCCAAGCTATTGCGTCCATGAACATTTCATGTCTGTCAGTTGGTCTCATGTTGTGTGGACCCATCAATGTATGTAAATTGCGCTCTCTCTTCTTCCTCACTTGCTCGTGAGCCTGAAACCAATCTGTTTGGCGCCTGTAATCATAGCAAAATGCTAAATGATCCTCATTGGGTAATGTCGATGGTGTTCGAAATTGGTCAGCTGGGATTTCCTCTGATCTTCTCAGAGCATATCCATCAGCTGAATGTCTTCGACTAAAATCATATCTAGGATATTCTTGACCTCGAGTGTTCGATTGTGCCTGATCACTAGATGATGCGGCTGAGGCCCTGTTCCACCGGCTAGAGCTCGACATGTTGAAGAAACAGTACGATCCTCGAGACTCTGCCTTTTGAGCCGCAGGCACAAATTCAAAAAATAGTCAAGAATCCCTCAAGGTGTCACCTAACAGAAATACATCATGTCTGAAATCAACATGACTGCAAACTGTTGGCAACCATGACCTGAGGTAAGCTTTGTGTTCCAGTAATGATCTGAATGGTGGATGAGCATCAACTTCTTTAAGAACACCTTGTCGAACAGCATCAATAAGATTCTGAGGATTGGCAGACTTCTTGGTCAAACAATCGGCTAAACACCATTGAGTTCTGATATGTGACAAGTCAGCAATGGAACCTGAACATGCTTCCTTCCTAAGCATCTGAATCATATGAATGGTCTCTTGTTGTTCAGGAACATGAGTAGTGCTGGCAGTAGTCACAAGATTGTTTGCATCAGTCCTCATATGAATCTCGCTTGAAAGTCCAGTGATGTCCTTGATCAGTCCTCTCAACATTTGACATGTACCATAACACTTCATGAGTGCATACAACTCTGCAACAGTTGTGCTCAAAGTGGTTCGTTTGATTTTGGTAGATTCAAAGAAAATGAGAGAACCTCTGGTGTTTTTGCTCTTTTCCTTTCTCGGTTCAGCCATGAAAATAACCATCGCGCGCTGTGAGGATTTGTCGCTGTTGTTCCTAAACGCTGCATCTGGCATTGCAACTAATCTTGGATCACCTTGGAGTGGCCAGAACATCAGTTCCATCGGGTCACCTACAATTTGCCTGCAAAGTTTGTTCAGCGTTTTGCAATCACCTATGGTGGGGGAAGCAGCAGCAGAAGCACAACGTGAAAACTGATAACACGACTGAAATTGAGTTCTTGATTGTAACCAATTGATACTACCTAAGAGTGATCTATAGGCAGTGTGGAGATCCTTGTCACATTTGTCTTCGTCCTTCAAACCTTTTGGTATGACAACCTCAGTAAGTTCACTGACACAAAGTGATTGTTCAACAGTGATGTGTGATTTCTTCTTGGTCTTCTCATCAATGATCCATTTCACACGTTGACCAGTGAACATCAAGTCATTCACATCTTCATGACCAATCTTGAATTGTGACTTGACAACTTTCTTGAACTTCTCCAGAAACTCTGGAGTTCCAGTAATGAACAAGTCGTCAACATGCAAACAACACATGCCAATAGGTTTTCTTCCCTTGGCATTACTGCCATTCACAGGGTCCATGAAGTGTTCCAAGAGTTGTTCAACAATCTCAGGTGTCAACTGTGGTGTCGTGGCAAGATAAGTACGCTCTGAAGGTAAGAAGACTGAAACAAGTACTTCAGCTTCTTCTTCCAAACTTATGGAAACATTGTCCTTGTTCATGTCATGATTCATCTCAAGCAACCACCAAACTCCTTTCCTCTTCACAATAGAAGTTCTCAAGTGAAACTTCTTTCGATCATAATGTGAATCAGGAGTTCTCAAAGCTTTTGCACGATAGGCAACTTGAGCATGACCATTTTCAAAAGGATACCAACCAGACTTGTGTTCAACAGATTCCAAAAACTTCAACAAAGTTTCATCAACAACAGGAGTCCAAGCACAATCTTCAACCTTCTTCTCCTTGAACTCTTTCCTCTGTTTCCATGTTTGGGTTTGTTGATAGCAAGCTGAAAACAATCTTTCTTCAACCAAAAGAGACTTATGAACTTCCTCAGCAATGTCGGAGGATTCATCACGCGTTTCCTCACTGTCTTGTGAGCTTACGTAGTATGTCACAGGTGCTGGTTCTGTTGCCTCAGAGTCAGCAAAGCTAACCTGTTTTGGCTCCTTAAAAGCACCATCATAGCATACATATGTACACCTGTCAGCTCTTGTTGGTTGAATACCAAGCGAAATCAGAAATTTGTCAAGGCGGTTCCACCATCTACGTGGTGCGTCCGCAAGTCCATAGACGGAACGAGTGCACAAACCAACCAAGTAAGGAGGCAAACCAATGTCAGTAGGCAACTGAACATGGATAACGCGGCGGTCTAAGTCGTATGTTTCCCCCTGAAGGAAGGCAGTTTTCAAGTCTAAATGGAGTAAATCCCAGTACATCGAGGCTGCATGCTGAGATGCCACACGAAAACCATACCTGGTAGCAGTAGGACTGTCAGTCTGTAAGTCATACTTTTGAGCATCTTGAAAGCCTCTACATACCCATCTAGCCTTGAACTTCTTGAACTGTCCATCCTTATCAACCTTGATGGTAAGCACCCATCTGCCAGTGACATAGTTATCAATCTTATGACGTCTCTTGTCTCTGAAAGTCATGGCAGTGAAATCCAGAAAACTTCTGAATTCTTCAAGCTTGGCTTGTTTGATCTCCTTAGCATACTTTCTCAAGACTTCTTGAGTGATAACTGATTCTGCCTTTGGCTGCTTCTTTCCATTCTTGGCAAGATACTGTTCAAACTGTTTGAATCCAGTAACATCGTATGAACCAAACTCAGGTGCAGCTTGGACCTTTGGTCCTAAAGGAACGAAAACAGTACCATCAACATTGACAAAATGAGAGTGGTCTGATGTGTAAGGTTCAGTGTCCACATCTTCTTCCTGAAGCTGAGCAATGTCATCCTCAGTCAAAACAGGAGTGTCGTCTGTTTCATATGGTTCTGTTTCATCATCATCATGTTGTGATGATACCAATTCTGGTGTTCCTTGTGAAGACTGCTGTTGCGCTGGCTGCGCAAAGTCACCTGGCGTAAACGATGTTGGTGTAGTAGTAGGCAATGGAATTGTATTATCATGTGAACTTGAGGCAGTAGGATCATGTGAAGGTCCTTCATCTTCTTCATCATGAGGTTTCTGAGTAGGAACTGAAATTGGCTGTACATGACCTGGTAATTGAACCTTTGGCCTCTTGATAATCACCTTTGCCTTTGCCTTTGGTAAAGCATCAGTAGAATCAGTTGAGATCTGTCTCTGTTTCCTTTGAACTCTGATAGGCTCTGACGTTGGATCAGGTCCTGGTGGAGAATCGTCATCTTGTCCAGGATCAGCAATCTCTTCGATTGGAATGTCAGGATTGGAAAACGGAGTTGATGGTGAACTTGGTTGATGTGTTTCCCCCGAGTCCTGTATTCCTGGCATATCCAAATCATCATCAGGTGGTGGTCCATAATCATCTGGAATGATGTACTCTTGATCATCATCATCACCTGGATCAGGTCCAGTATTGTAATCAGGTTGATTATCATCATCCAGAGGATCATCTGGTTCATCACCACTCAACATTCATCATCATTTTGTGGAACATCACCATGCTGATCTGGATGAATGGGATCGTCACCATTTGGTGGTGTGCTACTTGAACTAGGAGGATCTTCAACTCTCCTTTTGATAGCACCAGTCGTTTCTCGTGAAAAGACGATCATACTCCATTCATGGATTTTGAACTGTTCATGATGTGGATACAACTGTGACACAAACATGAAGTAAACATGATCATAGTCACCAGGTTTCCAAATGAGTAAGACAGCATCTTCAGGATGTTGAAACAAAGGATTCACTCTTCCATAAGTTCCTCTGAACACACTGCAATCTTCAAAGTACATTTGAGGCAATGTCTTCTTTCTGACATCTTGAAGTCCAGGAATCAATTCAATGATTCTGGGGTCAGTTGATTCTCTGACACTAACCTCTGTACTCCTTGGCAACTGATCAATCTTCCTCAGTGTTTGAACAAGTAACTGAGTGGTAAACCTCTGTGGAAGGATGTGCTTCAACGGCACTGGAATAGAGGTCTCAACATGATGCAAGTCTTGCAACAAACACGAGCACTCAGGTTCACGGTCCAAAAACATTGACGTGCCACACAATGCTCCATCATCAAAATGTTCCAACAGATCTTCAAACAAGAAATACTGTCTCATGTCCCTCAAAGGTACAAGCTGTGTGAACTGCGCAATGAATGAACACAAGTAAGATGGTAAGACCTTCCATTGTGGATCATTCCAAAGCTTCCCTTCTCTACTGAAGGCATGCTGTGGTTCCAACATGTCAAAGTCTTCATCATGATTGTAATACACACGCAAGTTCTTGATTGAAGGATCACAACGACAGTAATTTGTCATGTCAAGGTTGAAACAACCAATGTGATACTTGATTCTGTCCTTCTGAAATTTCTTCCAAGCCAAAAACTGAGCAAATCCTGAATCAGGTGGTGCAATCACCAAGAAACCTTTTCCTCGGTCAACTTGCCATTTCATCACATCAAGGCAAAACTTGAATACCGAGTATTTCCAGGAATTTGGTGAAGGATTTGTGATCAACACGTATTCAGGATCAAGATTCTCAAGTTGTTTCCAAACTTGGTTTTGTTTCTTTTTACTGTTGAAACTCCAACCATGCTTGTGGTCAATGGGTTCACCAACCTTCATGTTCAATCGTGCCATGTGCCAACTAAGACCAGTGTTGCTACTGAAGAGTTCCACAACATCACACTTGCCAGTTTGACAAAACCAGTGAGCTTGTTCACCTAAGTATGCTTCAGCATATTCAGCGATATCTGGTTCATAGTCATCTTCATCTTCAACTGCAAGTGGAACAGGTTCTGATGTGTCAAGTCCAGGAACAGCAACATCATGCCATTCATCATGGTCATGTCTCACCTTCGATTGATTAACACGCATGACTGCGTTGTCAACATGAACATTGACCATAGCACCTTCTTGAGAGATAACAGTACCTCTGATCCATCTTTCCTTCTTCCATGCCTTTGAAGCAATAGCATTAGCATTGACAGGGGAACTCCAAACGAAAACCTTGTCACCTGGTTTGTAAGGTCCATCTGATGGCATTGTTCGTTTGGCCATGTCATGTCTGAGGTCAGCAGCTTGTCTGGCTTCCTGATGTGCCCTCAGTGCTAACCTTTGCAACTCGAGTTGTGTTTTGTCTTCAGGTAAAGGATCAACACTAAGTTGAGCAGGATCAGAAGTCTCAATATCCAGAAGATCTGGTGGTCTTCTACCAGTGGCAATTTCCAAAGGAGAATAACCACTAACAGTGAGTTGAGTGTTTCTGGCCCAAACAGTACGCTTCACAGCTTCTCTGATGGTGATTCCTTTGAACCTATCATCTTCAAGGTTCTTGGACATGATTTGCCATTGTCGTTTGAAAAGTCTGACAGCTGATTCAGCTCTGTTAGGCCATGGGGTTCTTGAACCACAGGGACATTCCTTGATACCATGAGTTCGGTAATAAGTCAGAAAGTCTTCTTGAAAGAAAGCTTCATCACCTACTATGGCTTTCGGCATGCAATTATGTTCATCAGTCCACAACCTTAGAGCCTGAATGGTCTCCTTGTTGTTCAGTGAGTTTTGTGCCGTAGCCCAAAGTAAGTTGGTTGCACCATCAAGAACAAGCAACACCATGTACTTGTTCTTCCTCAACTGAATTTCAGCATGATCAACAAAGATAACATCTCCAAAGTTGGTGAATCGTATGCCTGAAATTCTGGCTCGCGGCGGTGGTGCAATTGAAGTACTACACACACGACACTTGTTGTACATCTCCTCATACTTCTCATAGACAGAGTCAGGAAGTCCTAACATGGAAGTCCTTCGTCTGAATTGAGTAGGAGACATGTGATAGTGTTTAATGTGAAGTTTGTAAAGTTCCACACTATCCTCCAGTTTCCTGAGCATCTTTCTGTATGCTGGTGTCATGGCTTGCACTTCACTACCAGGCAGTGGAATTGAAACTCGCCTAGGCTCAAGAGCATCACTACCTAGTTTCTCAACTTGACTTTCTGAATCTTGCTTACCACGGTTGCGCGCAGGTGCAGAATGTTTTGGTTCAATGACTTGAGGTTCATCTGAATCAATTTTGTCCAAACCTAACTCCCTAGCTCTTATGTCCAGTTCATCTTCCTCATCAAGCTTGGGATAGGAGACAACAACCTTCTTTCTTGATGAACCTGATTGAGAGTCATCGACAACCTGAGGTTTCTGCTTACCTACGTGTCTTTTGGCTGCAGGTGGACCTACCTCAATCTTTTTCGAGCCTGGTCCTTTCGAAATCGGTTTGCCTTCCTCCTTCTTTAAGGAGCTTGGCTTCTTTTTCTGTACACCTGATGGCACTGAAGAGGCTGACTCAGGGTGAAAAAGATCATCAATGTTTCCACGAAAGGGCTTTGCACGATCAATGTCACTTCTGACAATGTCATCTGGGATCACGTAGTCCTCCTTGATCTTGTAGATGGTCTTGCCCTTCCAGAACTCTTCACTCTGTTCAGAAAACCTCTTCCTTTCTGTGCGCCAGTTGTCCTTGTGAAGAACCTTCTTCTTGCTCTTCTGGAATTCCATGTGTGTCTCTCTCTCATCTAGAAGTTGATCTTTTGGAATTGGAGTTTTCTCTGATCGTGTCATCTCATGCAAGTTCATCCTCTTGTCCTTGTGGTGCCTGATGAGTTCACGACGTAGTGGATCCACTTGCCAATAGTCACCAGTCACCAAAGCTTCTTCTTCATGAACATCTTGTTTGACAGCAATCTGGCTGTACTCAAGTGATCGTGTTGTGAAAAGAAACTCTTGACTTGAGGAGTCTTGAAATGAACTTGGCTCATGTACCATGCTACATCTTGTAGGTCGAGAATGAGATGAGTGCTAATGGCTGTCCTCAAAACCATTTTTCTCATGCCAATACGTGCACAGGACAAATAAGCCTTCTCTGGAGTAAGTTCGAATTGAAATCCAAGGTTTCTCATCTGTGGAAGTGACATCAACAATGGGACATCACCTTCTTCGACAATGTCGAATTCTGTAAACTGAGTGTTCCATCCATGATCATACATGAATATCACGAGCTTCTCAGTACATTTTGATTGTTGTGAATTTGCAAAGAAGAATCTTGAACTTGTTGGCTGAATTTCATACCAGAGTCCACTGTTGGGATGTGAGTCAACATATCTGCAAAATGCTTCAACTGCTCGTCGAGAGCCCATAGCTCTTGTGCATCCAAGATCTAGAATACACACAGTTGGTGGTGCAGAATTCTCTGTGTGAAAAGCTAGTCCATTCTCACATGCCAGATCAGTTTGTACAGTATGAAATGAAAAAGCACTCTGCTCTAATGGTTCCTCTATCTCTGTAGAGCATCCATATGAAAACAATGATGTGCCTTTTGCCAATGGCTTCCATGAAGCCTCACCTTCTTGAAGACCAACTTGCCTGGGCACACGAGCTGGACGTCGTTGTACACCTTGTCGAAGTGCATCGACTTCTCCAACCAGAACAGGGAATCTTTTCATCTCCTTCCTGTTTTGATGTGCTGTTGCATCACGTTGGTTCTGTCCTCCACGACGAGTGCGTCGTTGTACTTCTTGTTGTTCATACGTGGATGTCAAAACATCAACACGTGCTGGCTCTGTCTCTGCAACATCAACACGTAATGGGTCAGTTCTTCCAAATGCAAAGAAACCATGACCAGAACTTGATGCAGCAGAAGAGTAATGAGCTTGTTGTGTTTGTTGATTCTGCATGGCAGGAACTGATGTGGTCTGAGGTTGAACATAGTTCGACTTGCCTTTTCCATCTCCTGGCTTTCCTCCTTTGCCATCATCATCCTTGCCTTTCTTGCCTTTCTTTCCTTTTCCTTTTCCTTTTCCTTTCCTCTGGAAGTATCCATACTCATCCATGTAGTATGAATCATCATAGGCCCAATAGCCTTCATTCCAGGTTTGATCATCGGCCCAATAGCCGTCATAGTTTTCATTCCATTCATCTTCTTGCCATTCATCTTCATAACCTTCTTCACTCACCATGTGAGAGCGGCCTTTCCTTCTTCCTTTTCCTCGGCCTTTTCCTTTTCTTGATCTGAAGAACCTTCGTCCTCCTCTGCCTTTTCCTTTTCCTTTTCTCTTTCCTTTACCTTTGCCTCGTCTGATGTATTTGCCTTGGAACCTTCTCTGATACCATGTGAAGTTGGCGTCATCATAAACCCAGAAAACATCTTCTAAAGCATCCAGGAATCCTTCTGCGCCGTCTTCTTCATCTTCGGCCCAATAGCCGTCGGTTCCTTCTAATTCACCTTCATCCAGTACGAGGAAAGATCTTCTCTGTGCCATGCCAGAGGGTTGCATCAATGGATTGTCAACTGCTGTTTTGGTAGTGCAAAACATTTCCAAAAACAGGTCACGTAGTTCTTGAATGTTGTATTGATCGAGGGTTCGTCCACGATGTGTCATGATACTTGTGAGTGTATTTCTCTGATCTTGACTCAGGTTAGCTAGACTTACAAAAATCAATGCTAGCAAATTTTCACCCAGTGGGAATGCTTGTCTTTGTACTTGTCTACGCTGCTCATTGTACTGTCTGAATGCCACTAATGCCAGTTCATCTGACCAAGGAACAGGTACATGAGGGGCTGCTCCTGAGGCTGCTGCTACATCAGCTCTTTCTTGTTGATCTCGATCATGTTCTTGTCGTTTTTGTGTCACAAACAGGATTGCTTCAGGACTAGTCACTGTTGCTTCTGGAAGTAAATCCATCCAAGACTCAATAAGTCTATTGCCAGTGAGTTGAAATCTAGTCATCCACTTCTGAAGATCCATGGTTCCTCTGTTGAACTTCATGAACTGCATGAAACGGTATAAGAACACGTTCTGGGCACCTTTGATGAAATGAGGTCGTAGAAATCTTTTGAAATAATTCACTCCTTCTTGGGGATCCCTGAGCATCTCTCTATCCAATAGTCTCTTGTATTGTTGAGCATCTCCTTCCAGTCGATTGCGCAAGGCTGGACCACGTTTCTCTGGTTCTAACTCCGTAATGTCACACCAGTCATCGATTGCATCCTCAAAAGCAAAGAAGCTGGTTCTCATATGGAGCTACCTTTGTGGTCATTTGTTGCGTCATATGAATCTGTGTCTGCTGGGGTGCTCTTCTCATTGCATAAGAGTCATATTGGTTCCATTCATTTGCATCGACAATGTCGAAGTCATCATCATCATAGCCATGGCTTGCCATTGCTTGGGCTCTACCTGGAGCTCACCCTCAATGAGGGATCACTGCTCCGCTACCACTTGAAGAGGGGCCCTAGCGTCTACTTCAAGATCAGCTAAGGCGTCTTCCCCAATGACAGCACTTGTTTTACTCAGCCTGTTGCCGGTCCGTGCTTGTCTACAGGGTTACTCTATATACCTCTTGAGCCTTGAAGGGCGCATATAAATGTGCTCAATACTCATGCATGTACCTATGTAGGTATTAGGTCGAAACAAAAACAGGGCGGGGGGTCCCCCCCTTTCGCGTGAAAAATCACGTGATGTCCTTGAGCAGCCCCCGGAATACTTGCTAAAGCAAGAAGACTCCAGCTAGCTGACGCTAGCTTTCGTGACTACTTTCATGCGAGAGCCTGAACACTGCGTGAGATAAATTCTGGACGCTCACACAGCTGCTTTTGTGTCGGGGCCGTATATGGACCACAGCTGGTGTTCAGTAGTTCGTGGGTCCAAAAGAATCACTGGACACTCTTTGCCAAGCCGCTGGAACAAAGCAGCAATATTGTTGATTACAAGACTGCCATGGCTGTGCCCGATCAACAAATCCACTTTGTGAGCGATTTCCGAACAGCATTTCAATACAGCTATAACCCAGCATACCTCATTGAAATTTCGACGGCATTGCGAGGGATCACGTAAGAACTTTCTAGAACTTGGCCAGTGTGGAAGAGGTGTTGTGCGATCCTCTCACATACCCCTCCACAAAAAGTGCAACTTTCACAGGGCGTTGTACTTGACAATCTGTATCTACTGGAAGTGTCTTTTGGCATCTGGCACAATGTTGCTTCCTTCGCCTCTCTCTTTTTTGGCAAACAAATTCCGGGGTCATGTTTGGCGAAACGTGGCTGGAGAGAGCAGCCTTTGGGAAAATCGTTTTACACTTCAGCTCCTTCAGTCTTGGCTTGGAAAGGGAACATGTTTGTTTCACCAATGGAACATGAAGAGTGCTAGTCATGGCAAGCAGACTTTTGTGCGCGGGTCGTGTCGTTCTCAGATTCTCCAAACATGGAAAGCAACTTCATCAAAGCAGTCAAACCATTCTTTCAACTGAAGCAAACACAACTTGCAGGTTTTGATTGGAGACGGTGTGAGCAAGGAACATAAGCTTCATGAGATCGGAGAGAAAACCCTGACCTTGCATACGCAAAATGTTTGGCAGCTTGTTGGCTCAGTTGTGGACACCTCCCCTCAGTCAACCGACCTTACACATTGCTTGATGCCGCCCGACACATGAAGCTTAATGTGTTTGGCCAGGGACCTGTCCAAAAGGCAAAGCCATTCTGTCAAAGTATTGGTTTGTTTCTTCCAACACCTTGCATGCCCTGGTTTCGTGTGAAGGGGATACCCGTGAGGAACGAGATGTCTTGAAGCCTGGAAGGCAGCATGTGTCAATTCATGGATACATCGTCATGGAGCAGCCTGTGGCAAGGAATTTGTTTCAGAGCTTAGCTGCCGCAATCATGCTTGTAGAACCACAGCAGAGCAGCGACAACTCTCTCTGCTCGCATCCTGTCGCTTCCAAGACAAGCCAATCGGGAATTTGACAGCTCAGTCACTCTTCTTCTTAGAAGAGTCGTGCAGAGTAAAACGCAGTGGCACTCAAACGTTCTCAAACTTCTCAAACTACTTCAAAAGAGTTCTCAAGCTTCAAAAACGTTCTTCCAGCTTCTCCAAATGAAACGTCTTCAGCTCGTGCCACTCCTGGGAACTGTCATTGAACAAAATGGAGATGGACTCCTGGAAGACTCTTTGATGCCGGTTGGATGGCCACTTCACCTCGATGGAGCAGTCAAGCAAAGGTGCGTACACCAACCCCGACAGCTTCCACGGTTCAAATCCTGGTGGCGATTGGAAACCCATATATAACGGCTTGGGTATTGGGTCGACAGCTTTGCTCATGAACCATCAGCCGAGCGTGTACAGCACAGGATGTCAGAAGCACACTTGCATGTCTGGCAGGCCTCCAAACTTCGAAAACCACTTCGCCAAAGGATTTGTTTTTCAACTCCACTGGAAACATCTTTATATTTTGATTTAAAAGGAGGCGAATGTGGAAGGCAAGCTTCATGAGATCGCAGGACAACTCCCAAACAATTTCAGACACTGCGCCTGTGGACCACCCAGGTGAGATGCAGCAATATAGTTCAAATGGACTCGTTGCTGACGAGTGCAAGAATTCTCTGCATCAGCTTTCCACGCTTTGGATTGGTGCAGAGCCTATGTTTTTGATGGGTCATCTCCAAACGTGGAAGGCCAACTCGCCAAAGCTTGTGTGTATGGAACCCCTCCAGAACAGATCTGTTGCAACTACAATTGAACTTCAGAATTACTTACGTCACAGGTTGGAGGGCCTATCTCGGCAACGCACAGCACAACTATGCGCACTGGACGAGGGTAGCACTCCCGGAAGGACGACATGACCTGTCCACTCTTGAACAAATACCTGGCGTTTTGCCGTTTGAGATTCATGCACAAGCTCCGTTAAGATTGATCTCATGGCGTCTCATGGTGCAGTTTTGAACTCGACCACCGAGCAAAGGCTTTAGTGCGCGAACTGGCCATACTGTGTGAGAGCCCCGATACAACTAGCGCACAGCTGGTGGAACACATTGGCCAACGCCGTGCCAACATCCAGACTGAACAAGATGCCACTCAGTACCTGGCCACATTGGCCACAGTCAACATCGCATCGAGAGCACAAATGCCAAGCTACACCACCATGGTCCAACACTTCCTGTGACATTGAAATTGCCCATGGCCATTTACATGCTTGACTACTACCTGCCCATGCTCAGCCCTAATGACGGGTATAATTGAACAGGACTCACCATGCAAAGTGCTGGCCCGGTCCGTGAGGAATGGCAATCCATTCAATTAGCGGCGTACCTGTTTCAAAGCAGCGAGTTCGGCCACTGGAAAGTCACAGGAGGATACGACGCGTTTGCCTTCCGGCACCCTAGCCTGGCCCATACAGATGTACACCAATTGCTGGAAAAGCACATCATCACAAAGTCTGCCCAATTGGGACGGAGCGACTCATTGCAATGGTTGGTGTAACCAACGCAGCAGATGCAACCGGGGGAACACTCTATGTCCTGTTTGGGTTAGTTCTAGGGATCACGCCACGGACAAGCAAGAAGAACGAACTCCCCGCTGCCCGCATCTACCGCCAGTGCAATCCCAAGGCCATCGAAGTCGCGTTTCTAACAGTACCAGCCATAGATTTTTTTGCAGACGATCAGTTTCAGGTACTGCAAGATCGGTACTGTACTTAGCACGCGGGCAGGGACTGGCACCCATGGTTCCTACCAATGCAGTACTGACCAACTTCCTGCTCAAAGACATGTGGATGTTTGGAATCACCAAGTCCACAAGTGAACTGACTGCCGTAGCACAGACCCGAAAATCCTATCACTTAGGGCTAGGAATTAACAATGTGCAAGTAGCAGTTAACGGCATGGATGGTGGCAAACGATCTTACCTGTTGTCACTTTGTGGTCAACTTTTGCGACTTGTCCTCACCCCTGCCACATTGCTACCAAAGCAAGCGAATGGATTCGGAACACTGCGTTGTCTTGTGCAGCAGAAATGGACGGGCATGTATTGGGCACGCTATGCGCGGTTTCCATGGCCCTCCTTACCAACCGGCTCGACCTGTGCGTCCAAGGACTATTCGGAGCAGGCAAGTCCAAATCCATGGCGATCCTCATACTTGCACTCCTCGAACTTGATGTTGAACACAAGCTCAAATTCTTATTCCTATGCAAAGAAAACTCAGGCACCCGCTCCTTCGCAGACCTCCTACAATGGCTTGACCCGCTAGAGGCGGTGCTTAGGCGTTTAGGAAGGCTAGTAGGAGACCAAGAGAGAAACAAGTCCAGTTATTCCCACACGAGATTTGACATTAATCCAAGGGAACGTAGGCAAATGCTCGGCAAATGTCAACTGATCATGGCCACAGGAGGCACTGTCAGCCAAGATCTTACCATGCAGTGGTCAACGATGAGCGGTTTTATGCAAGACCTCTCCCTCATGGTGATTGACGAAGGACAACAGCACGGAACTGACCGCGAAATTGCCACAATCAGCCTCCTTCGGAACCAACCACTCATATTGTGGACTGGAGATGCGCAACAAACCCCAGGAGGACTTGCTCGGGCAGCGCCTAATGCCAAACGATCCCGACAACTACTGCTTGCCAAGCAACATGGCCTACGCAGCAATAGGAGATCTTCATGCCGTCTCCCTAGCTGAAGCCATGGTTCAGCTCTTAGAAACAACATCCAATGAAGGCGTAAGAATGTCCTAGCCAGGGGTGCACACGTATTGCGTAACGTGTGGACAGACCAATTGCTGCAGACAGAAACGGACGACCTTAACGCAATTAACTCAGTCCTCCCAGGCCTTTCTGGGCAATTCCGCACAGCCACACCGCAAGAGGTTGCCCTGCGTCCTCAGATAGTTGACCGACAGCTCCTGGAAGGCACCGCAGTCAACTTTAACCGCTCTCTGATCCGTCTGGCCTGGATGCTACAGCATGCCGAAACCTTACTCCCCATGGCTGGTGAAATACAAGCTGAACTTAATTGCCATACAGCTGGCGTCAGTGACTCTCATGCATGCATGGGGACTCATGCTCCCTTCCAGCTCGCGCGTTAGCCCTGTCACATACCACTCAGTAGTGGCGGTAAGATACCCGGACCTGTGCCGAGTGATGGGTAATCTATGGCCCTACATATGTATGTCCTCCATCAGGCCTTTATCATGCTCGTAGTGGACGCATCCTGCCAGTCTGGATCAAACGACGAGGTAGTGCCCTTGCCTGGCATCTACTTTTTCGATGGCTAGAGGGTACGACCGTAGTACTAACTAGTACTAACTAGTACTAACTACTACTAACTACTACTAACTAGTACTAGCTATAGTTAGTACTAACTAGTACTAGTACTAACTAGTACTAACTAGTACTAACTAGTACTAGTACTAACTAGTACTAGTACTAACTAGTACTAACTAGTACTAACTAGTACTAATAACTAGTACTAACTAGTACTAATAACTAGTACTAATAACTAGTACTAATAACTAGTACTAATAACTAGTACTAATAACTAGTACTAATAACTAGTACTAATAACTAGTACCAATAACTAGTACTAATAACTAGTACTAATAACTAGTACTAATAACTAGTACTAATAACTAGTACTAATAACTAGTACTAAAAACTAGTACTAACTACTACTAATAACTAGTACTAACTAGTACTAACTAGTACTAACTAACTACTAACTAACTACTACTACGACTACGACTACTACTACTACTGCTACTACTACTACTACTACTACTACCACCTCCTACTACTACTACTACTACTACTACTGCCAGTAGTACCCGCACGAGGCGGGGCGGAAGTTGCCTTAAAGATATAAGACCTTTCTCATCTATAGAACTTGCATGCGCCGTGCGCCAGCCAAGCCCGTGCGTGCGTGCACTCTGCGAAAGTTGTGTCCTGCTTCACATGTCACATGTGAAGCTCCACTTCGCACTTCACACTCCACACTTCACACTTCACACTGCATTCTTCGCACTCCACACTTCACACTTCACACTGCACTCTTCGCACTCCAAACTTCACACTCCACACTTCACACTTCTCACTTCTCACTCCACACTTCACACTCCACACTTTACACTCCACGCTTCACACTTCTCACTGCTTTCTTCAGACTCCACACTTCATACTTCACACTTTACACGTCACAGTCCACACTTCACACTTCTCATTGCTTTCTTCACACTCCCCACACTTCTTCACTCCACAGAGAAGCTTTTACACACAGCAAGCTTTCACACACAGCAAGCATTTACACACAGAACACTTACACACAGTGCTTTTTACACATGGCAAGCGCTTACACACACACACAGAAACTTTTACACAGAGAAGCTTTTACACACAGCAAACTTTTACACACAAAACTTTTACACACAGCAAGCTTTCACACACAGCAAGCAATTACACGCAGTACTTGCACACAGTGCTTTTACACATGGCAAGCGTTTACACACAGAACACTTACACACAGTGCTTTTACACATGGCAAGCGTTTACACACACAAAAAAAAACTTTTACACAGAGACACTTTTAACACATGCACAGATAAGCTTTTACACACAGCAAACTTTTACACGCAACATCTTTTACACACAGCAAGCTTTCACACACAGCAAGCGTTTAGACACAGAACACTTACAAGCGTTTACACACAAACTTTTCCACACAGGAAAGCAGCTCCAAAACCGGATCTCGACGCCAAAGCAGAAAAAAGACGATTTTGAAGCACTTTTTAAAACGGATTTTAAAAGGAAAATTACTAGCGCCAAAATTGCGAAAATCTGCTGACAAATGACTATCGCAGCCTGGATGCAGCCACTCCAATACGATTTACAATCTTCAGCTGCAAAAGACAATAGTATTACGCATGCAGCCGCGGCGGCAAGCAACCGTGACGCAGCCATTCCAATGCGATCTGCAAGCACAGATTCCAAAACACCCTATAACTACGCACACACAAGCACACCCAAATAGCTTGAAAGCCACCGTTACAATGCGGCAAAAAAAAAGAACCGACCGCTGCCGCACCCGCCACACAGACGAAGTACCTTTCATCGCCGGCTGCAGCCACTTTACACGGAAAAACGCAAGGTTTCGTGCTCCGGCTTCCTCCCGAAAACAGAGCCCTTGCAACATCATGCAGCCATTCCAATGCGATCTGAACGCACAGATTCCAAAACACCCTATAACTACGCACGCACCAGCACACCCAAAGCAGCTTGAAGCCACCGTTGCAATGCGGCAAAAAAAAAAGGCAAACTAACCGACCGCAGCCGCAACCGCCGCACAGACGAGGTACCTTTCATCGCCGGCTGCAGCCACTTTACACGGAAAAACACAAGGTTTCGTGCTCCTTATTCTTGGACACAATGGACGTGGACAGCTACAGGGTTACCTACGGTGAAGTGAGAAAGAGGGAGACAAGGAGGTAGAGTAAACGCAATACGCGAGGAACAAGGTTATATATATAACCACGCGCACGCGATACGTCGAAAACGCAAATGAACATGTTTGAAAAACGAAATGCAACTTCAGGAAAACAACATCACTGCACAACAAATGACATGGTGGCTTCAGCTGAGAAAAAATTTGCAAGGATGGCGCACACACCTTTTTTGTCCAAAAGATTTCTCAAGTCAACTGGGGAAAGTTTTGGATCGGACACGCTATCCGACTGGTGTATGCAAAGGGATTTCGGTCAGCTTGATTGGTTACATGCTTCCAATCCAGACCAGAGCTTTCCTTTGTTGGTTTCCAGACTGCCTCTTGCTTGCAGCTCCTACGACATACCCCACTGTGACAACCGAGCTGGAAGGACAATGGAAGGTTTTGGCACACCCAGGAGCCACGGGGTGTTAAACACCAGTCGAGAGGCATCGTCTGCCGGGTTGCTGGCGCTAGGGACCCTTGCGAACCAAGGAAGGATACCGGTATCCTTTTCAAGTTTCACAAACTCAGCAATAAGGACTTGTGACAACTCAGTCGATCCATCCGCTCGGATCAAAGCGCTCCTTGCTGCATCGTTGTCCAAGTAAAATACTACCTGAGAATTGCTTAATTGTTTTTTCCAAGTTCGGAGGGCAACCAGGACAGGGAAGATCTCTAGTTCGTAGATTGGGTGCTGGCTCTTGGCCAAAAACTCTTCTCTTAAACTGTCGTCAATCTCCAGTCCAAAGCATTCAACCACCAGGCCATTCTCATCCACCAAGACACCGCCAATTGATGCTTTAACCGTGCCATCTGGTTCGTAAGCACCGTCAGTGAAAACCATCCAAGTTTTTGAGATTGCCTCATGCACGAGGACAGGCTCATCCTTCGCAAGCTCAGCTCGGAGAATCACAAGAGCATCTCTCAGAGTTCCATGCACTTTCACCATGTTTGAAGAGGATCTAGAAAACTTTGAAATCACACTCACCGCTGCTTTCAGGGTGCGACCGAAGACAAAAGCGTTGAACCAAACAAGACGTCCATGCAACCTTTCAAGTTCTTTGGCGCTGACCAAAGTGTCACGTCCTTCGATCATAGTCTCAATCTGTTCAAGCAATTCTCGTCTTCTCGGGTCTGTGTGGCCCAAGGTGAAGTATCCTTCATCAACTCTGTTCAAGTCAAACTGCAAACCCAAGGATTTGAAAACTTGATTGAAAGGCGGGGCTTTGTCGCCCTCTGACGCAAAGTCAATCCCCAACAGCCTGAAAAGTGCCTCAACATAGAACTGGGTGTTGTCCGACAGTGACATCGGCGACACTGCAGTGAAGTCGTCAAAGAAGCTTGACCAACATATGTGAAGTCCATTGGTGCCTATGAAGGCTAGGGATGCCGCCACTCGCAGGAAAGCAACCACACTGCCTGTGGCTCCAAAAGGTAAAGCCAAGACATCAAAGAAACGTACTGCGTCAGGCCCCGCTTTCAAAGCTATTTTCAAGCGTTTGGTGTCTTCCTCACTGACCCCAAATTGTTTATACGCCGCCTTCAAGTCGAACGTGCGGCCGACCCACGGCAGTCTCATGGTGCCCTGACCCGATCGCATCATCGCCAGCAAGATGGCCACAACCTGGTCGACTGATTCGACCCTGAGCTTCTCGGGCAGTCCAACAGTGGAGTTGACACCACACACCGAGAAATCGTCGATCAACCTCATCTTGCTTTTTTGTTGAATTGGAAAGCGTTTTGCTATGAACTGACCCTTCATGTCAACATCTTTGCATTCAGCCAACCAACCTTTGTCAACCTCGGAAAAAGTCTCCTCCAAGGCATCAGCATCCAATGGAGTCCAAGGTCCTTTCGTCAACGCTCCCACAACTGCAGAGTTCAAACCAAGCGCAATACCCTCCAATTGCTGAACCGTCATCGAGGCCGCTCTGACATGTTTGTCGAACACACCAGTTGCAGGTGCCCATCCTGTCAAAGAAAAGCCTTCTATGATGTCGTCAACAATCTTTGCATCACCATAGCCCAAACTGACCAGAATGTGCTTCCACAAGAGTAACTTTTTGCGACAAAGGATTTGTTTCAAGTGTTGAGGGAGCTTGTCATGCAAGGCACTCTCTTCTGATTTCAGCTCTGCTGCTTTTTTCAGCCAACCTTTGAACACTGCCGCCCTGTGCGCAAGGAGCTGGTGTTGTGGCCATTCAAGGTTGGCCTTAATTGCTTGATCCACATCCATTGAAGTCCTGACCAAATGACCTCGAGGATGTCCAACCAACCGGGCTGCTTCCAGGAACTCAGTTGGAGTTCTGGGGACGCCAACCATGACCACTTCGTAGTCTTGTCCATGTTTCAAGTCTTTGTGCACTATGACTTTGCCATGGTTATTTGCTTTGAAGACATCCCTGGAGAACCCCCGCTGAACTGTACGGGATGTGGGCTTGGAGCCCTTTTGCAAAGAAGCTATGATTGTATGCAGATCATCGCAATTGATGGGGATGGCCACTGCCACAAAATGACCAAACTCCGACACCGGCTGCAGGATGGTCTTGGTCCTGGGTTGGCCGGTGAACAACTGTCGTTTGCCTGCGTCAGAATCTGCTGTTGTTTGCTCCACCAGATCTTTGGGTCCCTCAAGGTTTCTAACCCTTGCCCAGTATAAGAAGATTGATGCCAACCGCTCGCACAACGTGGTTGGATACGCCGCTTCTTCCTTTGTGGGAAATGAGACCACACCCACAATAGATGGCTTCCAAGATTTGTGTGTGTGGCTTCCATCACATTTCAAGGCCAGTGATTCCAGCATGTTTTCAGATGGTCTCCGTGGATTGTACGACCAAAACCGAGAGGCTTTGTCACGGGCACCACCATGCATGCAGTGATCTAGGAAAGTGTCATGGCCATCATGAAAACGCTGCAGAAGCTTTTGTATCCAGCTGGTCTTCCAGAAAAGGGACTTTGCAGGGTTCTCTATAGAAACTGAGATGTTCCACCCGATTAAGAGTAACAAGATGTCTGCCGTGGCCTTGTAGGAAGCATTTGCACTGTCAACTCGGGCCTGTTCCTTCTCCGACAGGTTGGGTAAACCATCTGGATAATCATCACTGCGCAAGGGTTGAGGTTGCAAATGCAGTGGCATACCTGGCACCTTTCTTCCACGGGCTCTGGATGCCGTGCCGCAACTGGGTGCGCAATGTGCATGTATTATGGATTCCCTCTCTGCATGCAAAACTTCAACCAAGGTGCTGTATTGCTGTGGATCCGACAAGTCATAATTTGCCACCGCACAGCTCTCCGCACGCTTGGGGTCCTTGTCTATTGGCAAGGCACGTAGTCCGAGTTTCCGGCAGGCTTTACTGAGTCTGCAGGATCCAGAAAAAAAATCAACAACCAAACCAACATCCTCATGCCGTCTGCAGTTGACTGAATTTGAAGAAAAATCGGGGTTGTTCGCGCCCCCTGTACATTCACTCTCAAAACTGGCGCCTGATGCATTGTTGCTGTCACCACCAAGAGGCGCACTTGTGATGACATCCTCAACCTGTCAAGAACCTGCATTAGCATGGCAAGCTGCGGCTCCATGCTTGGGTTTGAGGCAGCGCATGCATGTATGGAAACCGAACTTGCACCGTCCGTTCTTGATCTGGTTGTTGCATCCCTTACTCAAGTTAAAATGCCAACACATTGGCTTTCCATCAGCCGTTCTGAGCTTGAGGCCCTTGAGTTCCTCCGGGATCTTTGCTGGCTCACGATCATTGAAACGAGGTTTCTTTGGTGGTTGCCCTTTTGGACCACCAGCAGTCTGTTCATTTTCCCGTTTGGTTCCTTTCAACTGCGGATTTTGAGCTGGTTGGTGAACGCGGGGCATTGCAATGAGATGCACATTGACTCTTGGATCATGCATCAAACGTGTGAAAATGTCATCCAAAGGTGGAGCCTTCCCTTTGTCAGCAATGAGACTGCCACTGTATTCTGAGGCCATGAGAGTAAAAATCTCCCTGTCTGCTTTCAAAATTTGGGTGAGGCCCAGGCTGGATGCCGCATGCGGTGGTTCTTGAATCAGGGAACCCATCAGCTTGTCCAGTCACACCTGACATGGTTGCCAAGACAACAAGTGCACAATCTCAAATGCCAGATGTCTGCGTTGCAATGCGAAAAACAAACGCAACTCCGTAGAAGTGTCCACGTCTGACATGGAGCTCGTGGTCGCCGACTTCAATGATCCCTGTTCTAGGGTGATGATTTGCTTTGACTTCTGTTTGGACTCCGCCTGAATCTCCATTTCACGTGAATGACATTTTGATGGCCCAATGTAAGTGAGTGCTCCTGTCTCTACAATATGGAAGGCCAAATCGATGAGGCTGTGAGCAGGCTGTTGATCGGGCTTGCGCAACAGCCCTGTGATTCTCTTTTTCTGTGCCTCAAGCCTCGTTTGTTTTTCTACGAAAGGCAGTTTCTTCAGAGGCTCCGACGAATCTGTGTTCAGGGCGTTCGTCTTCATGTCATTGAGAAGATACGTGCAAGATTCAAAGTGCAGTCTTCTAACAGTTGCCACATCACCCAAGCTTGGAGTACCATAAATTGATTCAGCAAGCTTTGTGATCTCCGCATCTGAAACTTGGTTCTGTGGAGACCCGACTGAAAACGCAAACGTTGAAAAAGTTGTCAAACTTTGCGCCTCGGCTTTGTCAGCTAGGCCAGCCTGCAACTGTTCGCAACGCTTCCTGAAAGCGCTCTCTGAATCCACCAGGGCCATGTCGCCAGGTTCTACAGTGGTGCAATGAAAACAAAATTGCAAGTGATTTTCAAATGACACGCCGTGCCAGTAAGAAGGTTCAATTGGAGCTAATGCACATGATAAAGGACACTTAAACAAGAGGGAGTGCAAAAAGAAATTGCAATGTAGTTGACAAACATCTCATGCGTGAACATGTTCCACCAAATGGTGAAGCTTTGAGCACCACGCCACAAACATGCTCTCTGAAGTGGTATACAACCACTGGCCCTCTGAGGATTGAGGATACAAAGGAAACAATACGTGTCTCCAAAAGTTTGCAAGACCTGGCATGTTTGGTCTTTTACATTAATGACCACACAGGCCTTTTGTGAACCATGTTTTCACAGCCACAGCAAGACGTGCTGCGGACCACTTTTTTATACCAGCTGAAGTCGGACACTCAATTTCAAGGCTGCACAAGCCTGGAGCCCAGCTTTGTCCGGGCAGCTTTCCAGCAAAGGGAACAGCAAGGTGAGTCCCACCTGACCTGTACTGGTGGCTTGTGAGCGTTCCCTCTTTGTCGGCCACACATGAAAATCTTCTGATATCCCTCGGCCAGCAAGCGCAACATCTTTGATTTTTCATGTTGTATCAAAGTTGTGCCAACTGGAGCGGTGGGGCATCTCACCAACCTGGCAGCTCGCCCAAGGTTGCTTGCCTCCTCGTCAGAAGAAGAGTCCGTATCGCTGTCTCCATCAGTGCTTGAGTCAGAATCCACTGCCAGAGCTTCGTTAGGCCGGTCTGCCACTGAGATGACACCAGCAGCCCCATCAGGCGCCACTTGTCCAGCTGTCTCGCAATCTTCGATTTTGCAAGCATCATTGAACCTTCCAGACCTGGATGCGTCTGGACAAAACTTGCTTTGTCTGATCGACAGCAGCACCTTCTCCAACTCACGCAGCGGTCCCGCCAAGCCATCCCTGCTGTAAGCCAGGACACTCTTGAGGTGACTCACATGTCCCCCCAAGATCTCCCTCGTTGTGATGTCGCACCCAAACTTCGCCATGTACGAGAGCATGGTGCTCTTGCACGAGTGTGATGTAATCTTTCTGCTTGCCAGGTCGGCCCCATGCCTTTCAAGCAACATTCTGACCCACTTCCCCATCTCATCTGAGGTTATGGGACGCTTTGTGGGTTGATGATCACCGCCAGGGGCAAGCATGACTGGGAAACCTGCTGAAATTTCACCACCAATGCAATCTCTCACAACAAGCCAAGTTCTGCCCCAGTTGTCTGAGGTGACGCCATGTGCTACTGCAACGGCTGGTAAGAAACCTTCCACCCATGCATTTGCCCTCTTTGTCTTGTGCTCTTTGACAGTGAATTCAATGAAGCAAGGGTCCCATTGATTTGGGTCTGACAACATGGCTTCGGAGTGTTGCAAATCGCTCCAACGACTCCTGCTGTAAACTGCACAAAGTTGCACCTGCCATCGTCCTATCCCATATGTCCTCGTCCTCTGAAACCAGGACGTTGTGTAGGATCTTGAGTTCCTTCACCGTGAATGGAGAGGCCTGTCTTCGGGGTCCACTCGATTGAAACTTCGAGGCCCCCAAAACTCTTTTGGAGAGAAGTTCAGCGCTGAGTTGTGACACTCCCAGTACATGCTCTGTAAACCTCAATGCCTCCACAACTGATTGCAAACGACTCGAAGGGCTCCCTGACTCTCTCTCCAAGCAAAAGTGTCGATACAGTGCATCTTCATCTCCAGGGAACAACATTCCTTGACCGTCCAGAAAATTAATGTATCGCTGAAGTGAGTTTGCTCTCTTGATGAGAGTCAGAGGTGCCTTTGTGGCAAACACGTCCCTCAGAACCCTCAACTGGTCAGGGACGTCCGCCAGCAATGACAATTGATCTTTGGTTCCAATGCCAAGAGGAAAACGCAACACAATGTCATACCATCTCTTCATTGCAGTGTCCAGTTTGGCTTCTTGGGATTCAGTCCATGTAACTTCATCAACGTTTGTGACAACTTGTTGCCAATGGTTTGCAAAAGACGACCGCCTGAGCTTCTTGCTGGGCATCTCGGCATCTGCCACTGTTGCTGTCGGGCAAGCTGCAAAAACAGGTCTCAAAAATTGTGGACTGTTCGAACTTGTGGGTTTGAGAGAGCTGTCAAAAATCTGTTTCCAAACTCCTTGTTCCCAGGGCAGTTCAATGTCCACTTTCCTGTCAAGATTCAACCACATTTTTTCAATGGTGACATCTGAGGGCAGCTCCGCATGGTCCACGACAACCTGACATTCCTCGATCCTACCAAAGTCACCAAAACGGTCTGCACTGAAGTCAACATGCAAATCCAAAACCGTATTTTCCCCCCCAAAAAGATGTTTTGGAGTTGAGGGCGAAGCTTCTGAGGGGCTGTCCATTAGGCCAGGGTCAACTCGGCAAGGTCCCTGTAACAATCGGAGATCTCCACTGCAAAGGCGAAGCAAGTGACACGCAACCTACCTCTGTCAGACCGATCCAGGAACAAAAATGTAATAAGATTTGACCTTGCACTGCCAAGACTGAAGACCACTGTACGCTGCCAAATGTCTGAGGTTTCCCAACGTTCAAAATCCTGTTCTGAAGTCACGTCAAAATGGGTCCAGTGCACAGGGAATTGATTGCTCATGCAAGCAATAGCCAAATGATGAATGCAGCACCTGCGAAAAAGGCACAACTGATGGCACTCACAAAATGAACCACTGTAACCGGGCTCTTGACCGGGCCACCAAGAACGACGGGGCTAGCTAAAGCAACACGGCCCCTACGACGCATTCAAAATTTCAAATGGCTTCCCTGATTGACAAAGTGGAAACTTTGGTCCACTTGGAGGAGAGGCGTGGACATAAATTGAGTTACAGTTTTAATCGGACAAGTTCTCCATGTTTGAACTTCCTTTGAAAAATTCAGAACAATGAAGTTGAGAGTAAGTTTCATCACAGTACAAGTTTAACAAGTTCTGTGACCAAAACGGTCTACCAAAAAGCTGGTAACACAAAAGAAACATACAGTTTCAAGTTCGCCTGTTTTGTTGGACACGTTTCCAAAAACAGGTAAAGTGAGCGCATACAGCACAAGACGTCTCGTTGTTTCTTTCAAACTTCACTTGGAAGGTGTGCAGCAGTTCCACTTGTTTTGCTGTACAAGCAAAACACCATTGAGCCCAAGAATAAGGCAATCATCTTTGTACCAAAGAGGACGTGCGGCTTCCTCCCCTTTTTTTCCCTTCCAACGCCTCTTGGCTTCCGCCAGGTCGTTTAACACGTTCGATTGCATATTACAAAAAGAGTGAGTTGACTAATTGTTGCATTGACTTTTTTTTTTGACCGGCGCCCTGTGCCTTTCGGCGGGTCGCGGTGTATTGAGACTTACTCGTCTACCACGTCACGATCGCGGCCCCGTACCCGGGGCGAATCGATCCGCGGCTAGCTGTCTATGCACGGTCCTGAGACGGGCATTATACCACTACTCGACGAGATCGCCTGACTAAGTGTTGCATTGACGTAGGCTATTGACAAAAGCCTCAAAAAGTTGAGCTGGCAAGGACCGATACATAGCCCCAGGAGCCGTCACAATCTCAAAGGAGCAAAGAAACCGCAAACAAAACAAAAACAAAAACCAAACACACAAAACCACCAGCAAACAAACAAAAAAATTTTTCCCGTCCAACGCCTTCGTGGCTTCCGCCAGGTCGTTCAACACGTTCGATTGCATGTTGCAAATTACGTCGCATGGTTAATTAGTGCAATCCTGGCCGTCTGCTGATTGAGTGGCCTCAAGAGTGAACTGGTAAAGGACCTGGGCACGGTCCAGTAGGCCGTCACGAAGTCACCACCAAAAAGCAAAAAGAAGGCAAAAACCAAAAACACAAAACAAACACCCAACACAAAACCGAAACACAGAAACAAAGGACAAAGCCGAAATGACGGGTGCCAGTTCATGTGCTAATTCCTGCAAGAGGTGATAACATTGTATCATCTCAACATGGTATGGCAGCAGAAACAAACAGGAGAACAAAAACATACCAGGCCATACCAGAAGGTGAGTGAAGCAACAAACGCACCATGCGGAAACCAGGGATCCCCCCAGCCAGGATCCCCGAGATCACATGGCGCCAGCCAACAAGGCATAACAAATCACCTATGGTCACTTCGAAGCAAACAACGGCAACGCCGCGTCGCAACGAGAGTGGTGAAAAATAAGGTGAAAAGGAAGGTGAAATGAGAGCTAATGTGAAAAAGAGCTAAAGTGACACGGACAGTGAAACAGCCCTCCGGGTGCGCTCAGAGTCCGCTCAGTAGTGCTTTTTCGATCATCATACTCTTGAGTAGTTCCCTGTATTGAGCTATGGTGCTTGCTTGATGGGCATAGTGCCCAACCGGCTCACTTGGAGAGCAGCCAGGGTCGAAGGTGAACTCTGGGATCCTAGTGCTCTTACAAATAATCTTCATAAGCTGAAAGATTGTGTTCATCATTTGTGCGAGGTGATATCTGTGCATTTAGCTCTTCCGATGACGTGCTTGCACCTTTAGCTGTATGTGGCAGAAGCAGTATGGCTTTTTGCGCCTGGCTAACTTCGTAACTGGCGGAGATTGTGCAACTATCCAAGATACAGCTCAATTGGCGAAGTTGGCTATGGAAGCTTCTAGGTCAATGACCCTCTGGGATGGGACGTCTTGGATACCTTGAAGCTTCTGGCATGCCTTGTCGAGCAGCTTGGTTGCAGCATCAACTTCACTGGTACTGACTTGACACAGGGTCAATTGAGCAATTGACTTTGCAAGGCGGTTGACTGCAGCATCTTTCATTGGAGTCGGGCGGGCCATACTAGAAGCCTAAACTGCACGCAGAGTATTCTGCAGGCGTAGAGCGAGTGTACGGTCCATCCATCAAGCAGCAGCGTTGTCCACTTATTGGAGCAGAGGTCAATCAAGACGTCCATTTGGAGGTCGTATATGACCGGTCAGGATGTTGGTTTGAAGTTCCGGCAAACGGCAACAGGTTCCATGGCTTGATGTGCTTTGACATCATCCTTAAGCTAGAAACTACTGTTAATACTAGTTATCAATTAGGTAACCCTTGTCCCCCCCCATCCCAAACTCCTCCCTTCTGCCTTGGTGTATGATAAACCAGTAAAGTGATATATACATACTCGCCACCTGCGCTGGATCTTGGGTGTACTGGCCAGTTTCTAACCCTCTCTTGTCGGTACTGGCAGGTTAAGCATGTGTTGTGCGTATTCAATGGGCGTTACGTGTAGCTTGTAGTATATCGCGTGGTGGCACTATATGTTCGGGTATACGCGTAAACTGAACCATATTCATATATAAAAATTCCGTGTATTCAAAATTTTCCAAGCAAACGCTCAGACTGATTCACGGAGAGACACATCTGAAAAGAAATGAAGCTGGAAATATCTGTGACAATGGCTTTCAGCTGAGTCGGCCATTTCTTTTTGTCACCGCGTGTCGGGGGAAAATGATCCGTTTCTGTTTGCTGCTTCAAGCATGGAACACTTCACGTCGCCTCCACATCATGAGTTCACGTGTAGCGACTCAATCACGTTTTTCCACATTCCTCTGCAAACAAAGTAAAGGCTTGTTTTCTCCCAGGGTGGGATGTGTTTGGGTGGGAGAGCGAAATTCAGCAACAATCAGTGCTCAAATTTTATTGAGCACCCACCCTCCCTACCCTTTCTTGGGATGATAAATTCAGAGTGATAGCCGTCATCATTGATAAGAACAGTGACTTCCGATGTTTCATTTGATAAGTTTTCAAGTTAAACAATTTCCCAGAAACAAACGTCAGGTCAACACAAATAAAAGTGTGTAATTCACGACCGCGCAGTTCACGAAGGTTTGTTTCGGTATTCGTTGAAAGACCCTTCACGACACAAAAGTAATGTGCCAGATAATGTCAGGTGAGGGTCACAAGACTGTAGGTTCACGCGCCTGCCAGGCAGATTCAGCACGAAGTTACCATCCACGCAAACAAGCCACAAACCCACAAAGCACAACACAAGCTACTTAGGAGCTGTACCAACAAGTGCGCTTCAGGTCTTTGACCTTGCGCCGAGTTTTGAGAAACAGCAGGATCAGCTCGCTGAGCCTTTACGTTTCTAACCCTCTCTTGTCGGTACTGGCAGGTTAAGCATGTGTTGTGCGTATTCAATGGGCGTTACGTGTAGCTTGTAGTATATCGCGTGGTGGCACTATATGTTCGGGTATACGCGTAAACTGAACCATATTCATATATAAAAATTCCGTGTATTAAAAATTTTCCAAACAAACGCTCAGACTGATTCACGGAGAGACACATCTGAAAAGAAATGAAGCTGGAAATATCTGTGACAATGGCTTTCAGCTGAGTCGGCCATTTCTTTTTGTCACCGCGTGTCGGGGGAAAATGATCCGTTTCTGTTTGCTGCTTCAAGCATGGAACACTTCACGTCGCCTCCACATCATGAGTTCACGTGTAGCGACTCAATCACGTTTTTCCACATTCCTCTGCAAACAAAGTAAAGGCTTGTTTTCTCCCCCAAAGTTGCAGCCTTTGTGTTTTGCTTTAGGCCGCTTCGAATTTCACCAGCTCAGCCAACTCTGTGTCAAAACGTGGCCTTTGACAAAAGCTCAGCACATAACCTGGCAGAACTATGTTTCCGCAGTTGGTCGCTCCTACCAGGTCACAAAGTTCTTGAGCTTTCCCTCTGGATGGGAGGTCTGCAGGGTTTGATGCACTCGGTACTCGTTCACACCAGGCACTAAAAGGGAGCACCGTATCCAGCAAGCTCAAAAGAGAAACCATCAAGAACATGGCATTGGAGGGTGAACTTCTTTTGATCAAAGTCATGCGGCTCGACTCGTTGTCAATAAACAGGAGACCGTACCGGTCCTTCAGCTCGTGCCGCAAATGCCAACGTACACAAATATATGCAAACAATTCAATTTCGCAGATCAATTGATCTCCAACATTTTCCAGCCAGAAAGATATCAAGCACGCCGGCACTTCGCCCGCAAACACCAGCTTCCTCCCGGTCACCGGGTCGTAGGCCAGGGCACCCCAGGTTCCCTTCTGGTTCTCAAAAGCTCCATCAGTGTATATTACCCAAGGTGCATCTGTGTCGTGGAGTGCTACTGTTTTTGGTTGGACTGCATTTGCCACCACCTCGAGGTAGTCACATACTTGCTCCACATCGGCTCGATTTGTGTGTCGTTTCGAGGCACACGCATTCAGAGCTTGTGATCCTAGTTTGAAGTGGTGTCCCAAAACAAACCCTCCAGCAAAGTTGATCAGCCCTGCCAACGACGCAACTGTCGACCGGTCTCGTCCTTCACCGTCGCGGACTTGCTTGACTAGTTCTAAGATGCGGTCAATGCGACCCGGCTTGTTTTTGATCTCCATACGCCCATGTCCCAACTGCTCCAAGTTGAATTGCACTCCCAATGCTATCGGTTGGGATGAAAAGTCAATGGCTTTCTTCCCTTTCACTGCATGCCTCCATCCAAGCAAATTCAGGAAGGCGTCGATTATTCGGGAAGTCAAGTCAGCAAGGGGAGCAACCTCGAATATCGGATAATCATCATAAAACACACTTGTCAAAAATCCAAACTTGTGAACCAGCAAGTGCCAAATGCCTCGGCTGATCTTGTTGAAGGAGTATACCGATGCCGAAGATCCGAAGGGCAACGATGAGGTAGTGTACAGTTTCCATCCGTTACTTTTGGTGTTGAATCCCAGAACCCCATGCTGCAAAGAGTCGCGGCTGATCGCAACTTGTTTGTAGGCCTTGCTGAGGTCAATGCACCGCCCAATCCATGCCACATGTTCACGCATGGATGCATGCCACGGCCCCTCCAAAACTTCACCGGTGCTGAGGTGTACGATCACTCTGTCCTTCCCCGCCAGCACCACCATGATGAATCGCAACAGCCCTACGATGAAGTCAGTGTCTTGCAAGGCCAAGTAGGAGGAAGAGGAGAATGCAGAGTTAATCCCAGAGTCCCGGTAATTGTCAATTACCCGTATCTTCTTTTCTTCCCCTTGGTACAAGCAGACTCGCTTGGTAAGGCTCCATTGTTTGGTGCCAAGTTTCTCATCAAGCTGTTGTTCTGTGAAGGGCCCTTCCAGGAAGTTCGCTTGAACCTCCTCTTGGCTCTCGCGCAACAGGTCTGCTTCTTGTTCGACTTCATCCTCCGTTATGGGCTTCCCCATCATGGCTTTGCGCCTCCAAAGGGCTTGGTGGTTCAACTGCTCGACTGTCATGGTTGCCGGAACATATTTCCGCCAGTAAAGCGGCGACTCATCCTCAACGCCAGTCAACGATACTCCTTCCTCCATGTATTTGCACACGCTCATGTCCGGGAACCCAGTTTCCTCTAGCAGTTTGCGCCACAAGACTAGCGCTTTGTTTTCAGTCACAGCGTTCACGTGAGGTTCCATGCCCTTGCGCAACTGTTCTTCTTCCGCAACCAACGCTAGCTTTAAGTTTCATGATTTCTTTGAGGCTGGCAATTCTCTTCTGAGCCATGGCATGGGTTCCCATGGTGCACAAATCAAATAAATTTCTTCTCAAAATATCCGGTACCACATTAAATTCCAGTGCCGGATGCCTCAGCTGCAGAGCCCGATCAAAGTGTTCCACTGGTGAAAAATAGAAACCAATTTTGTATTGCAATTGGGAATTTTGTGGCCCGGTCTCCAAATCCATTGCATGGCCTTTGTCGTTCCCCCCCGCAGTGGAAGGCTGTGCAATCACCTTGAAGGCACCTGTTTGTGGTACCCTAGACAGGAAGGAAACTCTTTTGAACTCGGGTATAAGTTGCTCCCCAAGACGGTGCTGCTTGTTAGCTTGTCGCAGCAAGTCCAAGCGAAATAAACGGCAGGTGTTTTCCAGAGTCTCTTTTGGAAGTTTCGCTGCAACGGCGTCAACCATTCTTTCAGCCAGAACTTTTGGGTATTCAGCTTCAGCGGCCGTATTGAAGACCCATTGTTGCCCAATCTTCTGTACTTTCCAGTTGGAATGGTTGTGGGAGCCGTCACACCTCCCTGCTAAATTGTCAAAAATTCCCGGGGAGCCCTTTAATCGAGTTGTCTTTGCAAAATTGCTGCCATGCATGCACGCATCAAAAGTTGTATCTGTCAAATTAAAATACCAGTCAGTGTAACCAGGATCGCCTCGTTCCTTCACCAGCAATGCCAAAATGGCCCACAACCAGGATCGTTCCGGGTTTTCAATTGATACCCACAAGTCCAGAGTGTAGATGAGGAAAAGAACACATTCAGCTGTACGGTAAACATCGTTTGCACTGTTCACCCTTTGCATTTCATATTCCGTCAAATTACTCAGGCCCAAAAGGTGGTTTTGATCCCTCAGAGGCCGAGGTTGCGGCGCTCCATGTTTCCGCAGCCTGTCAGTCACTGGTTTCTCCCTGGCACGCGATGCAGTACCACAAGGTAGGCCCATGTGTGTCCACTTGGGCTTCATGTTGTGATACATTTCAAAAAGCAGTTGCCTAGATTCATCCTTCGACAAATCGAGCAGGAAAATTTTGGACTTGGTTGCAAAACGGTTCAATTCATGGTCAACTGCAAACGTCTGAAATCCTTTCTTCGAAGCTTCAGACGACAAAATTGCGCTACCTGCGCAAAGCTCCACAAAGACGGCAACATCTGATGATGACTCGGGTCTGGGATCTGCAGGTTGTTGCTCACTCTGTCAGTGTCCGCATTCGATGTACGGCCGTTTCTTGCCGCATCCTTTGTAATAACACATGTGGACCCCCATGTTGCATGACGAAGCCTTCTGCCTCTTGCATGTGCCATTGTTGTAGTGCAAGCAAATGAACTTGTTCTGCTCAGTCTTTGACGTGCAATTGGCTGGCAGGTTCTGCAGAAGCTCTTTAACAGTTGTAGCTCCCTCAAGTTTCCTCTTGGTTCCAGGCTGTCTGCTGTCGCCTTTGGAGTCTCCTTTCGGCGAACTCGGCTTGGTTGATGAGGGTGCCACAGGATTGGGAGTCTCAACTTTCGGGGTTTGTCCAGGCAGCGGGGTCATGAAACACAGGACTGCTGGCGATGACATTAGCATCTTCATCTCTGAGTCCAAGGCTGGGGGTTCACCAATCGCTACCTTGAGCTTCCCACGCGTGTTCTGCGACAAAAAGCTCCATAACTCCTTGTCGGCTGACAAGATCTGCTGGACCGTAACATATCTATGGCCTGCAGGTGGTTTGCGCATCAACGCCTGCACCATGGAATTGTGCCAGGTTTCCATCACATCAAATGAGCATAACTTGATTTGGTCAAACGCAAGAGCTTTCCGGGTGAGGCAGTGGCGCAACCGCAATTCACCTGTGACGTCGCAACTCAATTGGCTTTCAGCCTTGGTCACCTTGACATTGCCCTGCGAATCAAAACTCAACTGCTGCTCACTTTTGTTGCTTTGAATCTCATCATGTCGTGAGACACACTTTTCTGGTGCAAGGTAAGTGACAACCCCGTCCTCTAACATCGATTGGATGCGATCCGTCAGTGAGTGAGCAGGCTCCAAAAATTGGTCATAGACAAGCCCTTTCAGGCGGTCCTTTTGTTCATCAATCCTAACCAAACGCTCTGCAAGTGGAATGGACTTGGGTGTGTCACTGGGGTTTTTCTGCAGTTTGTTGGTGAGTTCCGTCACCGTCAAGGTGTAAGACTCGAACCACAGCCTCCTCAGCAGAATCATTTCCTGCGGGGTCAACGCAGAGCCACCTGTCAGCATTCTATTCAACGCTTCCTTAAGAGGTCCATCGTCACCTGAAGTCGGACTAACACTGCAGATATAGGCTAGTTTCCCAAAGGTGTCAACCCCTCCGTCAATCAGTCTGGAAATCAAATCATCTGACATCCCAATCTCCCCAGCTCGCGACTTGAAACTGGCAGTCGACTCCATTGAAGCCATTGCGAAAGTAGCGCTGACTAAGTTTGACACCCTTCATGTCAACCTAATGCCTCGCACAACTACCTGAATGTTCATGCGTGCCAGGGTGTCACGTGGTCAAGTTATGTTTGCTTCATGATGTCACAAATCACAGCATGTTTCAGTTGCCAGTGTAAAAAGAAAACGTGAAAACGTGGATGCTCCCCTGAATGGAAAAATCACGGGTTCCAATTCGATCGTTCTCTCAATCGAACCCTTATCTGAGCCAGCGCACAACATGAAGCTTCATATTGCAATTTTCCTGCAACTAAGCTGTGTGCGCAACACCTGATTAGCCACAATTCACGACTTCACCGCTTGCAATTCACCAAGCGCAAGGTGTTTTTCCCTTTCTTAGTTCAAGGTCAAGGCAAATGGCTCTATTGCGATGCTCACAAAATTCATGAGCTCCTGGATTTTCCCAGGGAAAGTTCACTGACACCATGCTCAAAAAAAAATGGGCATTGCCAAACAAACCAGATGAAGCACATCGCTTCCTTCTGTTGGCCCCATTGGCCCTCGTCTTTGAATTGAAATGAAAACCTCACCAAAGTAGCATCTGCCCCATTGTCTCATAGCACCAAGACGCATGCACTCAGAGCTCCAGCCAAGAAATCGTCTGGTGACTGTTGTAAAACTTCTTCACTAACCATAGTACCTGTTGCACAAATGAGAGTTTCCTCGAGCCGCCAGTCCTTTTGCTCGTAAAATCTCCTGCAAAACGCCGGCAACTTGAGCAAGTCTGACACCAGGTCCAGTTTGGGCCGTCTAAACTCCCAGTTGAGTTTTGGCAGCTCAAGTTGTTGTAAAAACATAGGAGTCTCCTTGCCCCCAAAACCAAAGTTGAGTCAAAATTGAGTTGCTCTTGGTCAGCCTCCCCCGCGTACAGAGCGAAACAGTGCCTCGTGTCAGGTTCAGTACCACCAGTGCTGCTCGCATCGATGATATCCATGAGGATCTGTAGCTGCACAAAGAGCGTCACAACCATCGATTCCACAGATGAACAGGCATTGATCTTCTGGCAATGGGCCGTCTGGCGTAGTCGGTGAGGGCACTCTCCAAGGATGTTCGGTGGATGATGCCGCTGTGTTTGATGTGCGGTCCGCAGTGGTGCCGTCGACCGGCACTTCCACCTCCACCTCTTCGGATTCCACCTCATGACCCATGGTTGCCGCCACTTCGATCGGAATGTTCAGCCGTCTGGTCAGCTCGCACAGCAGGGCAAAGAGCAAGGAAATTAATTGTGGTGATGTAAGCGACGTAAGCAAGGAAGGATCCATGCGACGTAAAGAGCGAAATTCAGCAACAATCAGTGCTCAAATTTTATTGAGCACCCACCCTCCCTACCCTTTCTTGGGATGATAAATTCAGAGTGATAGCCGTCATCATTGATAAGAACAGTGACTTCCGATGTTTCATTTGATAAGTTTTCAAGTTAAACAATTTCCCAGAAACAAACGTCAGGTCAACACAAATAAAAGTGTGTAATTCACGACCGCGCAGTTCACGAAGGTTTGTTTCGGTATTCGTTGAAAGACCCTTCACGACACAAAAGTAATGTGCCAGATAATGTCAGGTGAGGGTCACAAGACTGTAGGTTCACGCGCCTGCCAGGCAGATTCAGCACGAAGTTACCATCCACGCAAACAAGCCACAAACCCACAAAGCACAACACAAGCTACTTAGGAGCTGTACCAACAAGTGCGCTTCAGGTCTTTGACCTTGCGCCGAGTTTTGAGAAACAGCAGGATCAGCTCGCTGAGCCTTTACAACATGAGTACCTCATGTTGACCAGTGACACCTATGGCGTGGGTCACTGTAGGTGTTGGTTGTCGGTGGGTGGGAACTGTGAGGACCTCACGTTGTCGCGGCTGCTGTAAAAAACGTAAACCCAAGTACACCTCTCGTGTACCCAAATCAACGCTTTCGTTATCCCACTACGCCAGACGCAAACACCTGCTGTGGTTGCGGCCCCGCAGTTACTTACTTCTCTGCAATGTCAAAATAAAGGAACTTGTTCCACCCTGACTCCTAAGTGCACGTCAGACTCCTTCTTTTCTCTCCAGACGCCACACACAACGGAACAGGTCAACAGGAACCAAGGCAGGCACACGGCCACAAACCAAAAAGGAAAGTTCCAGTGTGGCTACTGATTCAAATGCCCTAGGTGACACTGCAGTTCAGTTCGCTTCGGAACACTTGACACCACTCCCTTGAGCCGATGTCTCAACTGGGAAACTCGATTCCAAGTTTCCAATACACAACCTTCCCTCAAAGGTTGTTGAAACAATTCCAAACTGCTATGATATACAAATCACCTAGTCACAAAACGTCAGAAACATTTCCAAAAGTTCTCAAGTCAAACTGGTTCTCGTCCAAACGCAAATAACCAGCTAGCCGGTGTTACTAGTCTCTACCAAACGTCTAGACTAGTCACACGGCTATTCAAGAACGAAATGATCCATTCAAATTCCTTTACAAAATTCTCTTGCAATACAGAACAACATGGGAACCTCATGTTCCATCTCCAAAACAGTTCTTCACACAGAGATGTCTTCTCATAGCTCCAAACCACCGTGGAGAGCAGAATGTTCTGCTCGACTTCTCAGCTAATATCCAGTCATCAGCAGTCATAGCGCTAAAGTAGTTCGCTTACTGCAATAACCAAACGTCAGCAATAAGTCACAAATACAAAGGTCACAAAGTAGACTTCCAGATCAAATACCCAGAGGTCGAATACTATACGTAGGCATTGTCCTCACAATGCCGGAGTATCTCACATACTCGCAAGAGGTAATCAAAAGGCTTCACAAACATCTCAGATGTACGAAGCAACGTCAAGAATCGAAACGGATGTTCCAAAACCATCTCCGTCAGATTCACACTCCCATAAGGAGTCAAGGAACCTCCGAGATCGATGAAACCATATCATCCCGACTCAACTGTATAGCGAATGCTTCTGAAAGCATTCGCCCACTGTCACAAAGCTAAATAAAGCTTCAAACTGTATTCAAAGTAGCTTGAGCTCCGTGTAGATTCACTCAGACCCACAGGTCGATATCTCAAATCATCTCTTGCAGCTCCGTGTACCACAAAGGAATATCGAAACTACTTAAGTCTGTTGTAGACACCTTCCCATAGTCCAGTTTCACTACTGAAGACTCAATGAATGCTTGTCGCACCAATGCCAAGTTGCAACCCCATAAGGGTGACAAACTTCCACACCCCCTTTCGACATGACATTCATCTCTCTCTTTACAAATAGAGGTGCACAACGGTCTAATCCCAGCGTACATCGTGAAGAAGCACGACGGTCCAATACCATATATTCACACCCCCTTTCGGCGTGCTGCTTCCAAACCCAAAACGACACATCCCACTCGAAAAGTCTTCAGTGTCTAACAGAAAGGAAGTCTCCTGTATCAAAGGCTGTTGGCCGGAGCCACATTGATCCCATTCTTTTCCAGCTGGACCGCAAAAACCCAAAGCGACACCATGTGTCTAACAGAAATTGCAATCGAAGCCAGATACCTTTGTTTCAATACATAGACCTTTCCAATAAATCAGGTCCCCTTGGAGACATTCAGAATCGCAAAGCCCATGCATTGATGACCGGAGTCACGTTGAGATCATGGCTTAACCACTCTCTTCCAAGAACCAGCTGGCTCTCTCTCAGGATCAAACTCCATATAGAGAAGAAACCCAGCCAAGTCCACAGCTTGAGACTTGTGAGTTCCATCATAGGACCCATGATACTTCTTGAAAATGAATCCCAGATACTTGTCCAGCTCAATGTCACCGTCAATAGCCATCCTAAGCAGTTCAGAATAAGTCTTTCCGTTCCACTTCGGCTCACCATTGACTTTCGGAAGCTGGCACACCGTGTGAGACCACTCCTTCAGAGTGCAATTCTTTGGCAATGGAACCTCCTTGCATACTAAAATTCACATCTAGTATGAACTTCGACATACCTTCAATGTCAGAGGTGTAGAAGACATTGTATTCGCTAATAGACTTCGATATTCCATCAGTTTAGCACATCTTCGAAATAATGTTAAAGACTTTGTTGAAGTGCTTGTACATGTTCTTCATCCACCAGCGTAAATCAAGTCTAAACTCTTCTGAAATACACGAAGTTTCCAAAAATATAATTGTCTCTGAGAAATCAACTCATTCTCAAAAGTATCTTCCAGCTTGAAGTTGTTCAAGATTGACAGTAGAATAGAATCGCTCCAACTCTGGATGATTCTCAAAAAAACGGTTGTCCCTCCAACGCTTCGTTCATCATAAATAAACAGTCTATTCATATCCATAAACATCGCCAACGCTGATTTCAGCAATACTCCATAGACGTCTCCATGGGCAAAGCTCCCATCTATCCTCAACCAGTCAACATCACCAGCTCAGAATCCATCAACCGTCCCAAGGTGTCTCTTCGGAGCGATTTCTTTCTTCCAATACCAGATCATCAACTGATCGAAGAGACCATGGCGTCAATTCACGATCAACTACAGTGCTGTTTGTTGTTCCCTAGAACAAAACAAAACAAAAAAAACACCAACAACACACACGAGATCCAAGACGAAGACAGACGAAGCACTGTCGGAGTCAACACAAAAACAAAGGCCGACTGTTTCAGCTAATCCACGTCTTCCAATGGAAGATAGGCGTGTCAGACAAGCGAAACTGTCATCAGACTAAAAATACTCAGATAAAATCCACATTCGTGGAAATAAAATTAAGTTCAAGACATTGTTGCACCACCCAGACTCAGCTTCAGACAAGCTAAGTATTAGGCGCGCTAAGCTCAGGACATATTTCCAAAGATAGACCTTGCCCCCTTTTGAGGTAAAATCCATCAATCCTCAAACATCACTAGAGAAATGAATTCTGGTCAGCATAAAAGCTGATCTATCGCATAGTGAACCAAAAAAAAAACTACCAAAACAAACTTACAACCATTTTAGAAACGTCAAGAGTACACTTCCAACAATATTGACATGTACCTTAAGTCAGGGATGTCCAATCCACTGACATCCATGGGCAAACAACTAAAACACTTCGACCAAACAAAACATTTTACATGTATTTCCATCAGACATTTAGCCTGGATCCTCTTTGATTCTTCTCTCATTCGAGAATCGGATCTGGCCATGTCATCATCTGGAAAAATGGCGGCAGACAAATACAAACCACCATCAACAACTAAAAAAAACAACAATCACAAAACACAAACTCACAACGAATCCACAAACATGCTCATGTGCAACTTATGTCTCATGTATGTACTGCACATCCACTTTCACTACCAAGAGTTGACCCTTCCAGGATACAACTCAACTCCATGATGCGAACTTCTTCTAGGTTGCACTAATGCAACCTCTCGCCCCCTTTCAAGATCCGCTTTCCCTCTCTCCTTTTCTGCTGAGCACAGAGATCTGAAGTGACGGCAACGAATACATGCTGAATAGAGTGAACCTCGAGCTGGCCAAAGGTTGGAATACCAATTACCAACTATTCTCTCTACCGCACAGGTTGCAAGAAATTCAGAAAAGAATATACATCATGGGTTCCACCCAAAAGAAGCGGACGGGCTTCCCTCAACTCTCAGTAGTCGATGTCTCAAATCTTCACATTCTCAGTAAATCCTCCTGAACTGAGAGTTCGGTGACAATGTCCTCTGTACACCCGTTCCCGCATCTCTGGTAACGATGCCCACACGCTGGCACGGTGTTGGGATCGGAAGGGGAGCATTTGGTCTTGGCCCGTTCGGCTGTTCCGGACAGAACGCCATAAAGAGTGACACTGGCTCTGCCGGAGGTGGTGGAACTGCTGAGGCAGGGGCAGGTCCGGGTGATGTTGATCCTCCCGGAATTGCAATCCCAGCAGGCCCAGTAGTTCCAGGGGCAATGACCGCTCCTGGTGTGAGAGGCGTTCCTGCATCTCCCACGGCATGCCCGGGGATTGTTGATCCTCCCAGAATTCCAGTCATGGGCGGTATGGCGACGCCAGAGGTACTGATCCCTCCAGGTGAGATAGGAGTTCCAGTTCCTCCCACTGCAGCTGGAGCTGCAGCATTCTGAGCTCGTTCCTCTAGTAGTCTCACCATCTCTCGAAGATGCCTTCCAATGCTATCAAAGCCAAGACTGAGGTTGGTCTCCAACTTCTTTGTTTGCTTCTCTACTTCACTTTGGACTCCCTGTATGTTGGCTTCCACTGACTGGTTGCCAGCTAGAGCCCAACGACCAGTGGCAGCCCACCGGTCGAAAGCTTTGAGAAGCTTGGTCGTTTCTCCGGCCTGAAACGACACTCCTGATGTCATCGTTGTTATGCAGGTCGCTTGATTCTGGATCTGGGCACTCAATTCCTCAAATCCTTTCTTCATCTCCATTTTTCCTTGGGTGAAATGCTCCATGGTGATGGCAAGATCTTCACTTACATTTGCAAGCCTGTTGGAACACTCTAAGATCTTCCGAGTCAATTCCGTACTCACAGCCAAGACCTCAGCCGCGTTCACATCACCAGGTGGGGTGGTCACTGGAGGAACCGGTGGAAACGGAGCATTCACGTCTCCTGGAGTTCCTTCTGGCATTGTTCCTCCTGGTGGCACAGATCCATCTGCCAAAGGCACGGTTCCATCACCCACTTCAGCACCTGCCGGATGACCAGCAACATCTCCCATGCCGGCACCAGTGCTACCCGACACTGCGGAATTCTCAGGACCCAAGTTGGCAGCATCAGCCTCAGCGCCACGTCCTCTGGAGCGAGAACGGATTCGGCTGCTGCCGTCATGACCGTGACCTTCTTCAGCAGCCATTCTCAACGTACGCTCCAAACGAGTTCTAAGAGCCTGTACTACTCTACTTGACAATCCCTGCTGGCAATAGAGCCTCATGCCCTACCATCTCAATGTCTCAAACATCAGAACAAACAAACAAACCAACCAACATGATGTGTATGCTCAACAATACAACTAACTGACTAAGATGTTTCCCAAAATTCCAGATGTCACCAACATACTGGAATTTTGCGAACCATTGATACACATGTTTCAACATGCAATAAAAGTCTGTACTCGTCCCCAAACCCTGGAGGACCATCACGAGTTCTAATGAGTTCACTGTGCGTTCCCTGCTATATGCAGTGCAGACTCACTGTCACTCATTGACATGCATGCAGATGTTCTGGAAAAGAACAGGTCTCCGTGGTTTTGCAAGAACCCTTCGACAAGTCATCTTCACAAAAAAAAATGCACTCGTCAAATGACACACTGACTGCAAATCTCAACTGCAAGAGCAAGGAGCATTGCAAACACTCAAACTTGTTTGTGTTTCATGTTTCGTTTGTTTCGTTTCGTTTAGATTGAAATTCCACATGATTGCACCTTCACATTTTGCAACATGTTCGCATCGACTATTGAACCATTCTCGTCACCGATCACAAGCACCCAAAGCGAGCTTTCCACCGTTTTGCCACGGCTTGCAAGGCTCAAACAAAAAACTTAAAGCACAATAATCTACAACTCGCCCACTCTACAGTTCCTAGCAGGACGCTCACGAACCGGCTCATTAGCAACCATGGGATCGATGACCTGATAGAGCAATCTTCCCTGCTCATCATATTCTTCTGGAAGAAGAAATCCGCACCAACGGAACTCACCAGGTCGAACCTTCTCCATTCGCCAATCGGGCGTGCCACGGATGTTCAATGGTGTCACACTCAAATCGATCCTGGAGGTATGGATATCTGGTTGGATCCTATGATGCGTCCACAGCTCTTCCATCTGTGGTGGGGCGAGAGCTATCCAAAGACGAGTGCTATCCTCCATTGAGTTCAAACCGAGATTACACTCCTGGACTCAGCAAAAAAAATGGCTTCGTGGCATCGATGCAAACATGCAACTCAATTGCTTCTTCATGTGGATTAACACTCACTGCAAATCTCAGTCCATGCTGATCTCTTGACTGTGAACTCTGCCGCTTACAGTTCTTCCAAACCAACGACTTACAAGTCTACAGTCAACTTCCAACTCAACACGACGACTCCACGCGTCTAAACTCACAGTTTCACTACAGCAAAACAAACTGCCCATCCGTCACATGAGCAACGCAGACCCACAGGCTGCTGAAGATACCCTTTCTTCTTTCTCCTCTGCATTTCAAACTGGAGTTTCAAATAAAAATTATACCTAATACTCCATGGTCTGCCCAACTTCTGTACCTGGACCCTGACCAGTTAAACGAACTTGGCGGCCATCTCACTAATACGGTATAACATGCGTCCTTGGCTATCCCGTTCTTCATGCTTCACAGGGCCATGCCAGCGATACTCGGTGGGCTTTGTCTTCTCCAAGATTCCGCCCTCAACCTTTTGAAGGTAGCCAAGCGCTGAGATTTCCATCTCCATCACTGCATAGTCTTTCTGATGGTACTCACCTTTCAATCCATCAGGCGTCCAATCCATAAAGTATTGGGCACGATCCACAGCTTCCGCAGGTCCCAAACGCAGACCAAAGCGACCGGAGTATCCACCTGGAAAAACCTCATTGCCCTTGTTCAACTCTTCCAACTGCTTGGGCGCTAAAGCGATCCAGAGCTTAAGTGACTCCATGTTCTGAAATACACACACTGCAACAGTCTCAATGCTCTTGACACGAAACAGTTAGAAAACAGCTGCGGAAACACGAGCAGGTGTTCTGTCCAAAACTCATACCCTCAAAAACTCTCAAGCAGCTCGCGGGTGAAAACATCACAAGACTGACCTAACGGATTTCTCTGTCGCTTTCAGCTTTATCTTTCTCAGCCAACGACCTTCTACACCTCTAGGTCACATATGATCAACGTTTCACTCTCGCAGCAAAACAAAACTCATTTGTTCATTTCTGTCCAGGCAACCAACCACAGGGTACTAAGACTGTTTCTACTGATGTCTCCTCACAAACAAACAAGCTAAGGCTCAGCAGTAACACTCAATCCAACTTCTTTGAGTAGTTCTTCTTCCAAAGTAGCCTCTGGGATGTCGACTACGTCCATCAGCTCACTGTCTGAGACGCTACGCACATCATCACCAGAATTCGGTACTGCTTCTCCACACTTACTTGGAGATTTCGCTGCATCTACCGGAGGTAGTTCTCTCCTGATACATGCCACATCTTCTTCCACATCTATAGGAGTAGGCGCTGTGGCAGCATCAACGAGAGGTGCCCGACGTTTCCTGGTGGAGAAAGGTTGATTCTTACAGGACTTATCCTTCACCTTTGCAGCAGCCATCTTACTCTTTGGACGATCCAACTTTGTAGCCTTCTTGTATTGAAATTCCTTGGGGTGAGACATTCCAGCTCCACTTGAGGTTGGCTCCTCGTTCGAAAGTTCTTTCTGGTCTTCCCGAGTGGACATGGCAATCTGATATACCTTTGAACCGCTTGAGCAACACTTGGCACCATCAGCGACAGGCATGATCCCCACTTTCAATCATCTACAGTGCACTCCAAAACATAAAGTTTCATGCGTATTGGGCTCCAAAATTCAAATCTACCTTCAGATTGAGTAACACTGAAACGACAACTCAGAAAGTGCTCTTTACATACTCATTCCAGTCACTTGATACACCTTTTCCTGTCACTCCTCCTCCATGGACCAACTGAGTTCAAGATCTAAGACATGCCTTAATTGTTTGCAAGAACCCTGCACCTAACACCATCAGTTCCCAACCTTTGCACTTTGATCCAATACCTCAGTGTCCTTGGGTGTCAAACCTGGCAATCAGTTGTCCCACCGGATTATGCGAACCAGTTCTTCTCGTCCTCACCTTAGTGTGTTTCATCTCCAATTTTGCAATAAATTACCTACTGTCACTTCATACTGCCGAAACGAATCTCCTACGTCCAGGAACGTCCCATCCATGCATACATCTCCAGATACTCCAGCGTAGCCTTGCAATAGTGACCCTACGCTAGTAATACGTCACGCCATGACACAGACCCCTACCAGAATACTGCCAAGACCACATGGACGCCTTCCAAAGACTACGCACCTACACAAGGTGACAAGGTGGAAATAAAAAAACTTGTTCTGATAGAATCCACTGTCAACACAAACTCAACTCCTCCGTCCAAGTCACAAGTGTCCTGCCCAGGGCTGACTAATCTTGTATGCTCTTCTACAGGTACCACTGTCGACAGTTTACATGGATCCACTTCTGTCCAGCCTACCAAGCACACACCCTGCCGATTCTTGCTCAACTTGCAATAGTCGTCCAAAAAACGATAGGTCCACGATCCTCATGATCCGTAGAAATCTATACAAAAAAAGTCTCAAAGTCACCTGAACCAAACAGACTCCAACCAACTTCACACTCCCTAGTGACCTTTACTTTCAGATCATCACCTCCTGTGAAACAGGTGCACCTTAGTACGAGCTCATCTCTGCCTCTGCGTCCAGATCACGGAGCTCCAATATCCAAGATCCCAATCTCACCTTAGATGACGTCCTAAGCATCCTGTCACAAACAAGGGTCAGTGGAAGATGGTGTGGGTAGCCCTTTTCAGGGCTCCGCTACCATGTAAAAAACGTAAACCCAAGTACACCTCTCGTGCACCCAAATCAACGCTTTCGTTATCTCACTACGCCAGACGCAAACACCTGCTGTGGTTGCGGCCCCGCAGTTACTTACTTCTCTGCAATGTCAAAATAAAGGAACTTGTTCCACCCTGACTCCTAAGTGCACGTCAGACTCCTTCTTTTCTCTCCAGACGCCACACACAACGGAACAGGTCAACAGGAACCAAGGCAGGCACACGGCCACAAACCAAAAAGGAAAGTTCCAGTGTGGCTACTGATTCAAATGCTCTAGGTGACACTGCAGTTCAGTTCGCTTCGGAACACTTGACACCACTCCCTTGAGCCGATGTCTCAACTGGGAAACTCGATTCCAGGTTTCCAATACACAACCTTCCCTTAAAGGTTGTTGAAACAATTCCAAACTGCTATGATATACAAATCACCTAGTCACAAAACGTCAGAAACATTTCCAAAAGTTCTCAAGTCAAACTGGTTCTCGTCCAAACGCAAATAACCAGCTAGCCGGTGTTACTAGTCTCTGCCAAACGTCTAGACTAGTCACACCGCTATTCAAGAACGAAATGATACATTCGAATTCCTTTACAAAATTCTCTTGCAATACAGAACAACATGGGAACCTCATGTTCCATCTCCAAAACAGTTCTTCACACAGAGATGTCTTCTCATAGCTCCAAACCACCGTGGAGAGCAGAATGTTCTGCTCGACTTCTCAGCTAATATCCAGTCATCAGCAGTCATAGCGCTAAAGTAGTTCGCTAACTGCAATAACCAAACGTCAGCAATAAGTCACAAATACAAAGGTCACAAAGTAGACTTCCAGATCAAATACCCAGAGGTCGAATACTTTGCGTTGAGCATCTCTCCTCCATCTTTTTGGATGAGGGCTGGTTTTCCGGCCTGCATCTGTTCCAAGATTGCGACCGCTTTGTTTTCACACAGGTCACTCTTCTATAGCTCTTTGCGCTAGTGATCCGGTTTGGGGTGGGACCGTTCGAACCGCTGAGGTTCCTGGTGCCAAGAGGAATGGACTTTCGGGCAATGTGGCAGCTGGTGCGGCTGTAAGAGCCATGACCTGAATTGGCCCACAGTTGTTGCAAGGCGTAACCTGGCTTGGGCTCCATATATCGTTTATTCCACACTGTGTTGTGAGACCATTAGGGTGCTTTGCGGTTGAGTTCCCAAACAAACCTTGTTAATGTCTGCGCGCAGCTCATTTCACTGAGGAATGAGAACTTTTTTGGTGACACCTTCGATGTGCTGTGTTTTCATATGTACAAACTCCAGGCATACTTTGAAAACATCTCTTTTTTTTCCTCCGGTTTGGCCGATTCGCACTAGGCTCGGTCCTTACAATTGCGTAAGCAGTGAAAAGCAGGAATGTACAAGGACACGTGTGGTCCAAAAACTTTGGCAAATCATCACGAAACCAACGACAACCAAAAAACAACAAAACCACCACAACCAAAAACGACCCGCAAATCCCCCAGCCAGATTTGCGTTTCGCCTCAAAGCAAAACAGCGAAGCAACAAAGAACGGGGCAGGGCCCAACAAAACAAAAAACACATTCAGATTTGCCTTAGATACAGTGACCTTAGCCACCGTATCATCCTCAAAAACATGCAAACTAATTATCCATTGCGGCAGTGCGTGAAATATAGTACATGATCGCCCAGAATGTCTCACCTGAGAACAGATAAGAGAATCCAGTGTTGCAGGCAGACTGATGTGTAGCACGACAGAGGCCGCCTGTATGGACGTCTTGTCAATATAGCAACTCCCGCATCGCTGCTGTTCATCCTGCATCGTTCAGCGTACGCAAGTAAGTCTGTTCCAGTCAATATACACCGCCGCAAGGGATTGTGATCTATTGCCCCCCCTAGATGGGGAGGAGAGTACTGACGGCCTGTAAGACATGCCAGATGGTGTGAGCCCTCACAGGAACCGTCATATAGTAAAGGGCCCAAGACCCTAATGGGCAGTGGGTAAAAAGGTGGCTGAAAAAGCCTGAATGGCACTATACGGCCATTGCAGACAGACGAAGCTTCTGACCATAGCATGGGCTCGTGAGCACAACCAGTATGCTACTGCCGACATGTAAGCAAAAGTTGCATTCGCATTGCAGTCGAACTCGTCCCCCTAAGCTATGAAGGTTGAAATGGTTCGCTGCGCCAGCACCAGATTCTCTGACAGGAGTCACTAGGCGTCATCGTCCCAGCAAGAGCCTGCGGAGAGGACCAGATGCACCGTAAGTTAGCAGTGTATTCCAGACCAGGCCACTCTCCCACCGAGTGGGCCATCTGCCAAGGCACTACAGAACATCCGCACAACGAACCATGTGGGCCGGCTTTGCTGCACGCGGGCGCACCAGTCTGAACTGCAGGAAGCTCAACTGGACAGCGCCAGTAAAGCTCACTGCAGTGCAGCCTAGTCCATGGCTCTACCGGGAATCTACCGCCCCTCTCGGAACAAAGGCAGAAACAACACAAAGGAGAAGGGCCCTCCCCAATACGAAGCCGAAGAAGAAGCCACATGAGAAAACGAACCAATTCAACGTGAATTAAATGGGAGGAGAGAGGGGGGGCAGTGAAAAGCTACCCCGCCTCGGACGAATCCTTAGTCACAAAAACATGAGACCAATGTAGCCAGGGTGAAACGACAGAGCTATTATGCAGGGCGGTATCCTCGGTATCCAGGCAAAAGAAGAAACAAACAACACGCAACCAACCAACAAGAAACCTGCCATCAAGTGGGGGGGAAGCAGAAAGAGGGGGGCGGCTAAAGCACCACACACACCACACCACGAACCACACAGAAGAAGAGAGGAGAGGAGCCAGGAGGCAGCAGAGGACAGAGGGAGAACGTGACACACACGCACCAGAAGGGGTACGAACGTGCCTTAGCGGTGTCCAAGAAGGGGCCAAGGATCATACAATGATGAATACCTCAGTGAGGGAGCACACAGCACCCCAACAACACAGGAAGCATGGTGTAGAGGGAAAGATCCCCACACAGGGCCAAAGGCCTTTGTTGCCATGAGACACAATGAAGAGGGGAGACAATGCGCCACAACACTCCACGCACAGAGGCAAGGCAACCAGGCCGTCGCCGGAAGCAACGATACCCAGAGGGAGGGACCAGTAAAACCTGGGCCAAGGCGCCAAAGAGGACCATCCGAGGGGGAGGGGGGGCCACGTCAGGCAGGGAACAAACAAACCAAAACAGAACCATAATACAAGGCACCAACACCTAAGGTAGCTCTGCTAAGGGCAAAACCTAGGGATCAATAAACGAATTCAAATACCTTAACTAGTGGGAAGGGTGGGAGAATGGTTGTCTCGTCAATACTAAGTCTCGGAGTAATAACATCAGTTTCGTCACCCATCTATGATTGTCAGGCAAAGGATGCGAGAGCACGCGCCAGTGCAATAGGCTTCATGGTGGAAGAGACCCTAGTATAATCTAAGCTCTCGACTGGACAGCACATTCAAAACACCAGTGCAAAGGTAACCCATACTGCCCGATCTGTTACACCTTAGCTGGCACTCACACCTACTACATATGAGTGTGGCTACCAACTGTTTGAGTGGTCTGAATAGGTAGGGGCCGGGCATGCGCAGCACGATGAACCTGACAATTATAAATGAGGAATCCTGAGTCCCCTGTTACATACCAGTGCACCTGTCACGTCTTTGGACAGACACACCGGTATGGACAGTAACCTTAAGTGGAAATGACGACAGGACCAATTAGAGAAGTAAGTCAACTCCCACCAACATTGCTGATGAAGCAAAAGCCACATATTGCGTGAGGGACAATGCGGAGTGAAACAGAAAAGAGGGGAAAAGAAGAGGAGAGAAGGGGTGGACACAAAAAGGGTATAAGTGATGCGAACTGGGGTGAGCGTGGGATCATGTCATACCTCTCGTGAAATGTTCCAAATAATGCTTTTTATCTGATGTAATGGTGTCGTTCCATTCGTTGGTGAGCCCAAACGAAACTGGGTTCACTCTTTGCTGATCACTAGCACGCTGCAGAAGCGCTCGGATCGCCCTTTGATGTTCGTCCAGGTCTTCCGGAGGGACCCTCCTGCGGACTTTCCTGTCTGGGAAGTTTCGTTCCCGCAGGTTGGTTTGCAAGGCATGTCCCGCTGCATAAACTGCAGGTTGCTGGAATAAGACGCGCTCTGCAAATCTGTGGAGATGCACTGTCCACTCAGCAAACATATGGCTGTGCGACAGTTGATTCCTGAGTCGCGCTTCCGTTTGATGGAGGCTCCCATTGGTATGCCACAATCGCAAAAGACTGTAGTTGGAAGGCCAATCAAGTGGGCACAGTGTGGCTGTTTCTTTCCACTTCTCGGGTGTGAGCCCTGCTTGAGAGGGAATGATAATTTCCAGAGTAGTGCGATTCGGTCCCAGTGGTTGGAGACCTCGCATCATGTACGGTTCAACGAGCCCTGTTGTGGATGAGCTCCTGGAAACATCCAGCCATTTGAAAGTCTTCATCCAAACCAAGACGAAAACCAGGCATGTTTTTGGCAGCAAACTTAACTGCCTGGAGCAACTGCTTTGCTGCCTCCACCGGAGTCTCGTCACAGGAACGTTTCGGGCACGCGATGTTAATTTCTTGTGGTTTCTGCGCATTCTCAGGAGCATTCTCAAGAAGTTTGGGAGCAATTTTGCTGGCCCAGCTGGCCGGGAACCATGCCAGTAGGGCAGAGGCACCACTCGTAAGGTCCACTAGCCCAGTCATGCGTCGATGCGGCCGATCTGTGACCAGGACGGGAAATGGGCCACTCGGCGCTCGACTCCGGTTCACCTCAGAGCTCTCTCGGGCCGAGCCAATGAGTTCAGACAGGATGGGCCGAAACCAGTACGTGGCATACAGCAAACATTCAGTTTCTGGAGTCACCATGGATTCAGCCAATCTCATCAACGAGCTCATCGCCTGGGCGAGCTTCTCTGCCAAACGAATTGTGAGAGCCCTTGCCTCGGATGAGAAAGCAGCCTCTACCGATGACGAGAGTGATCCAGAAGACCCTACAGTTGCATGGTGCCCACCCATGATGCAGCGGAAGATTCCTCTGAAGATGAGATCGCGAGTGCAGCTGACAAGCTAGCAATCCTGATTTCTAATGTCCAATCCAACGGAAACCCTTTTTGCATACCCGAAAACCTTGGAGCTCTCGCCAGATCCCCAGAACAGGAAAGTCGTGGGTCTTGAACCGTCGGCCACATCCTCCACCCTGGCAATTTGCCCGCGCAACCAAAGTTCACAGGCCACACTCAGCAAGATGCGCGCAAACTTTCTTGGATGGCAGTTAAAGACAACGTCAATCTTGCCTGTAGCCATAACGGTGGGATAGCCTCACAGCTCACAACATCTCACAACCAAAGTTTTGCTGAGCTTTGATTCAAATATCTAAACACAGAAGTGAATCAGAAGCAAGGCAGTTTGGATTGTGTGCAAGTGTCTGGCTCCGCCAGGGCGGCTCAAGCAAGCGCATCAACTATATGCTGACCTCAACAATCAAACAATGCTGAATCCAGCCGTTTCTTTGCTGAAATTTGGTAGAGAGAGAGAGAGAGATGTCATGATGTGGGGATGCTGCACACATTTGCACACCCGTTTCCCACTGAGAAACCCACAGCCTGTTTGGACAATGACCGCAATGCGTGCTGTTGCCCTCGCGACAGAGGAAGTGGTGGAAACTCTCAGCCCACCATACCACGTAGACTGGAAGCCATGTTGGAGTAGCAAGTTGTGCACCGCAGTACGGTTACATAAGACAAGCAGCTGCGAGGTCGCTCCTTGTTGCAAGTTGCGATAATAATTCTTCAGATAGGTGCAGAAAGCAACGACGTCCTCAAGTGGCACGAAATGTCCAATGTATATGTGATTGGGCTTGTGGAGGACTAACTCAGGATACCGAACTGCCACGATAGCTTGGTAAGTCAGCATTGAGACCCGTGAGCTGTTAGGGAGAATGATACCCCAACGGTGAGGACCACATAGCCCGGCTGCTTCAAGGGTTGTGGTACACTCGTACTCCAAACTCCTCTGGTGCTGTGGCAATCAGCAGGACTGCTAGAGCTGCTGCAATTAGGCTGCTGTGTGCATCCAGCTAGCACGAGATTCGGCAGTGAAACACCCGCCCTAGGGCGACAGGCAGCTCGTAGTCTTGCAGAGTGGATGTCCATGGGCAACTATGCGGCTTGTTTGCAAGTCTCAGCAGACTGAAGAGATCTGACTCTGAATCTTGGCTCGCATCAGGCCAAAGCTGAGCGACAAGTGCTGCCATTCGTGCCGGTGGAAGATAGTCTCCTGGTCTATCAAGCGCTCTGAGCCCTAACGGCCGTTGCAAGCAGTTTGCGTCGATTGGCAGCCGCTGCTCGGCCTTTTGACAGCCCTCCTGGAGTTTGCCTGCGATCGCCAATGAAGACAGTGAGAGTTGGTTGTTGAATGGCAGCGAGAGCTGCGATCTCATGGTAGTTGCCATACTGTTGGCTTTCGTCCATAAAAGCTAGCCAGGTGCGAGAGATCCAATGGCCAAAAGTGGAATAGCGCATTGCCATTTCAGCCGTGGCTGAGCCACCTGTTGCAATGAGCACATTCTTGTACGCGATGATTTTATTACGGTCACTGCACCGAACGTCAATTTTGGAGGCATATGCTTCTCCTTCACCTTCCTCCATGCGACCAATTAGCCTACCGAAGCTCCTGATTGTGGGGGGCGGGAGATCACTTAATTGATCCGCAAGTGCTTTGGCAGCTACATTTTCTTTCGTATAGACGATCGCAACAAAGTCCTTGAGTTCACAGCTCAGTGCAATAGCAAGACCGCAAGGGACCGCGTTTTGCCAGCACCAAAGACCCCTGCAATACTGGGGAGGACCGCCTTTGGGAGTCCAAATTCTATATACCTTTCCAACCCCAAAAATGGGCATCAAACAAATCGAACAGTTCAGTGACATCATCTTGCGCATCTTGCGGTTTCTTGCGGAGTCGTCTGGAATCGCAAAGTTGGAACTCTTTCAACGCTTTCCCCATTGTAAATAGGGTTTCAGCAGGTGTACCGACTCCGCCCGACTCCGGCAAGACTCCGCAGCTAAAGACATCAAAACTGGCACAAAACTGTGGTAAAACCGAAGTTTTGCATCTCTAGCTTTCTTACGGAATCTGCTGGAGTCATGAAATCGAAACTCTTCCCCCAATGTAAACAAAGGATTCATCCGGTTTTAAATATATACTATTATTCTTTAACCGGATGATACTGAACTCCGGGCGACATACATAACCCGACCCGCAAAGTTGCCGCGTTAGGAGTCTAGGGGGGCGAAGGGGGGGAGCCCAAAAACAAACAACGCATCAAGAGACCAAAACAAAACTGAGCAGTGCGACGCCCAATCGTGACAAAACGATCCACTGCCAACGCAAACACAGAAAAAAGGATCCCGCCAGCAATGTCGCAGCGGAATCAGCACCTCACCCACGCCATGTTGCGAAAGCCTGCGACAACAACACCCAAACAATTCCAAACAACATGGTGCTTTGGCAAAGATTGGCAACATGCAGGCGGGGGTATAGAGACCTTCAATCAGCAACCGTGTTCCCCGGAATCCTGCCATTCCGTTACACTTGCAAGAGTATTGCTTTTTGTTAAAGCTGCGCAATTTTTCGCAAAAAAGGTCACTGCAGCAATCTCATTTTCGGGGCCGTAAACACATTGGCTTTTTGGACTCCAAGAAGTGGTCCTCCCCAGTTCAGCACGTGGATGTTTGTGTCATCCTTCCTGCCTTTTGTGGTTTCATGGTTTCTGGCGAACTTTTGAAGCAGCTGGGTGCGTTCCGAGCGTCATGTCGCAACCCCAAAAACAGGATTGCCACACGCTCCAACTCGTGGATTTGGCGCGCCCGTTTTTGGTCTCGCCTGCTATTTAAATAGAAATTGAAAACAGCCTCGACATGGCCCTGTCCAAAGCGAAAAGCGGTTGCGCGTGGCAATCCCATTTTTGGCAGTGTGGAACCTTGCGACCTGCTCGAAACACGAAGCTCTTTACATTACGCAAATAAATCAAAGTTGGGTTTTTTTTAAGCAGCAAGCTTTCAACGCAACTGGGGAGGACCGCCTTTGGGAGTCCAAATTCTATATACCTTTCCAACCCCAAAAATGGGCATCAAACAAATCGAACAGTTCAGTGACATCATCTTGCGCATCTTGCGGTTTCTTGCGGAGTCGTCTGGAGTCGCAAAGTTGGAACTCTTTCAACGCTTTCCCCATTGTAAATAGGGTTTCAGCAGGTGTACCGACTCCGCCCGACTCCGGCAAGACTCCGCAGCTAAAGACATCAAAACTGGCACAAAACTGTGGTAAAACGGAAGTTTTGCATCTCCAGCTTTCTTACGGAATCTGCTGGAGTCATGAAATCGAAACTCTTCCCCAATGTAAACAAAGGATTCATCCGGTTTTAAATATATACTATTATTCTTTAACCGGATGATACTGAACTCCGGGCGACATACACAACCCGACCCGCAAAGTTGCCGCGTTAGGAGTCTAGGGGGGCGAAGGGGGGAGCCCAAAAACAAACAACGCATCAAGAGACCAAAACAAAACTGAGCAGTGCGACGCCCAATCGTGACAAAACGATCCACTGCCAATGCAGACACAAAGAAGCATCCCGCAAGCAATGTCGCAGCGGAATCGGCACCTCACCGACGCCATGTTGCGAAAGCCTGCGACAACAACACCCAAATAATTCCAAACAACATGGTGCTTTGGCAAAGATTGGCAACATGCAGGCGGGGGTATAGAGACCTTCAATCAGCAACCGTGTTCCCCGGAATCCTGCCATTCCGTAACACTTGCAAAAGTAATACTTTTTCTTAAAGCTGCGCAATTTTTCGCAAAAAGGTCACTGCAGCAATCTCATTTTCGGGACCGTAAACATATTGGCTTTTTGGACTCCAAGAAGTGGTCCTCCCCAGTTCAGCACGTGGATGTTTGTGTCATCCTTCCCGCCTTTTGTGGTTTCATGGTTTCTGGCGAACTTTTGAAGCAGCTGGGTGCGTTCCGAGCGTCATGTCGCAACCCCAAAAACAGGATTGCCACACGCTCCAACGCGTGGATTTGGCGCGCCCGTTTTTGGTCTCGCCTGCTATTAAAATAGAAATTGAAAACAGCCTCGAAATGGCCCTGTCCAAAGCGAAAAGCGGTAGCGCGTGGCAATCCCATTTTTGGCAGTGTGGAACCTTGCGACCTGCTCGAAACACAACGAAGCTCTTTACATTACGCAAATAAATCAAAGTTGGGTTTTGTTTAAGCAGCAAGCTTTCAACGCAACTGGGGAGGACCGCCTTTGGGAGTCCAAATTCTATGTACCTTTCCAACCCCAAAAATGGTCATCAGACAAATCGAACAGTTCAGTGACATCATCTTGCGCATCTTGCGGTTTCTTGCGGAGTCGTCTGGAGTTGCAAAGTTGGAACTCTTTCAACCCTTTCCCCATTGTAAATAGGGTTTCAGCAGGTGTACCGACTCCGCCCGACTCCGGCAAGACTCCGCAGCTAAAGACATCAAAACTGGCACAAAACTGTGGTAAAACGGAAGTTTTGCATCTCCAGCCTTCTTACGGAATCTGCTGGAGTCATGAAATCGAAACTCTTCCCCCAATGTAAACAAAGGATTCATCCGGTTTTAAATATATACTATTATTCTTTAACCGGATGATACTGAACTCCGGGCGACATACAAAACCCGACCCGCAAAGTTGCCGCGTTAGGAGTCTAGGGGGGCGAAGGGGGGAGCCCAAAAACAAACAACGCATCAAGAGACCAAAACAAAACTGAGCAGTGCGACGCCCAATCGTGACAAAACGATCCATTGCCAACGCAGACACAGAAAGAAGCATCCCGCAAGCAATGTCGCAGCGGAATCAGCACCTCACCGCCGCCATGTTGCGAAAGCCTGCGACAACAACACCCAAACAATTCCAAACAACATGGTGCTTTGGCAAAGATTGGCAACATGCAGGCGGGGGTATAGAGACCTTCAATCAGCAACCGTGTTCCCCGGAATCCTGCCATTCCGTTACACTTGCAAGAGTATTGCTTTTTGTTAAAGCTGCGCAATTTTTCGCAAAAAAGGTCACTGCAGCAATCTCATTTTCGGGGCCGTAAACACATTGGCTTTTTGGACTCCAAGAAGTGGTCCTCCCCAGTTCAGCACGTGGATGTTTGTGTCATCCTTCCTGCCTTTTGTGGTTTCATGGTTTCTGGCGAACTTTTGAAGCAGCTGGGTGCGTTCCGAGCGTCATGTCGCAACCCCAAAAACAGGATTGCCACACGCTCCAACTCGTGGATTTGGCGCGCCCGTTTTTGGTCTCGCCTGCTATTAAATAGAAATTGAAAACAGCCTCGAAATGGCCCTGTCCAAAGCGAAAAGCGGTTGCGCGTGGCAATCCCATTTTTGGCAGTGTGGAACCTTGCGACCTGCTCGAAACACGAAGCTCTTACATTACGCAAATAAATTAAATAAATGAAAGTTGGGATTTGTTCAAGCAGCAAGCTTCAACGCAACTGGGGAGGACCACTTTTTGGGTCCAAAGCAATGTAGAGGGCGCGTAGGGTGTTTACGGCCCCGAAAATGAGATTGTTGCAGTGACCTTTTTTGCGAAAAATGGCGCAGCTTTAACAAAAAGCAATACTCTTGCAAGTGTAACGGAATGGCAGGATTCCGGGGAACACGGTTGCTGATTGAAGGTCTCTAGCCCGCCTGCATGTCGCCACTCTTTGCCAAAGCACCATGTTGTTTGGAATTGTTTGGGTGTTGTTGTCGCAGGCTTTCGCAACATGGCGTGGGTGAGGTGCTGATTCCGCTGCGACAGTGCTGGCGGGATGCTTTTTCTGTGTTTGCGTTTGCGCTGCTCAGTTTTGTTTTGGTCTCTTGATGCGTTGTTTGTTTTTGGGCTCCCCCCCTTCGCCCCCCTAGACTCCTAACGCGGCAACTTTGCGGGCCGGGGTGTGTATGTCGCCCGGAGTTCAGTATCATCCGGTTAAAGAATAATAGTATATATTTAAAACCGGATGAATCCTTTGTTTACATTGGGGGAAGAGTTTTGATTTCATGACTCCAGCAGATTCCGTAAGAAAGCTGGAGATGCAAAACTTCCGTTTTAGCACAGTTTTGTGCCAGTTTTGATGTCTTTAGCTGCGGAGTCTTGCCGGAGTCGGGCGGAGTCGGTCCACCTGCTGGAACCCCATTTGCAATGGGGAAAGAGTTGAAAGAGTTCCAACTTTGTGACTCCACACGACTCCGCAAGAAACCGCAAGATGCGCAAGATGATGTCACTGAACTGTTCGATTTGTTTGATGCCCATTTTTGGGGTTGGAAAGGCATATAGAATTTGGACTCCCAAAGGCGGGGTCCTCCCAGTTCAGCCAAGTGGATGTTTGTGTCATCATTTCCTGCTTCTGTGGTCATGTTTTCTGGCGAACTTTTGAAGACAGGCTGGGTGCGTCCGAAGTCATTGTCGCACCCCAAAAATGGGATTGCCACACTCTCCCCAAGCGTGGATTTGGCGCGGCCAGTTTTTGGGTCCGCCTGCTATTTAAATAGAAATTGAAAACAGCCCGAAATGGCTGTCCAAAGACGAAAAAGCGCGGGGTTATGGGCCTTAGCGGTAGGCAATTACCATTTGTGGCAGTGTGGACTTGCGGACCTGCTCGAAACACGAAGCTCTACATTACGCAAAGGGTAAATCAAAGTTGGGTTTTGTTCAAGCAGCAAGCTCAACGCAACTGGGGAGGACCACTTCTTGGAGTCCAAAAGCCAATGTGTTTACGGCCCCGAAAATGAGATTGCTGCAGTGACTTTTTTGCGAAAAATTGCACAGCTTTAACAAAAAGCAATACTCTTGCAAGTGTAACGGAATGGCAGGATTCCGGGGAACACGGTTGCTGATTGAAGGTCTCTATACCCCCGCCTGCAATTGCGCCAGTTCTTTGCCAAAGCATCATGTGTTTGGAAAAGGTTGGGGTGTTTTGGTCGGCAGGCTTTCACATGGGTGGGTTGTGAGGTGCTGATTCCGCTGCGACATTGTGGCCGGGTGCTTTTCTGTGTTGCGTTTGCAATGATCAAGTTTGTTGTCTCTTGATGCGTTGTTTGTTTTGGGCTCCCCCCCTTCGCCCCCCTAGACTCCTAACGCGGCAACTTTGCGGGTCGGGTTATGTATGTCGCCCGGAGTTCAGTATCATCCGGTTAAAGAATAATAGTATATATTTAAAACCGGATGAATCCTTTGTTTACATTGGGGGAAGAATTTCGATTTCATGACTCCAGCAGATTCCGTAAGAAGGCTAGAGATGCAAAACTTCGGTTTTACCACAGTTTTGTGCCAGTTTTGATGTCTTTAGCTGCGGAGTCTTGCCGGAGTCGGGCGGAGTCGGTACACCTGCTGAAACCCTATTTACAATGGGGAAAGCGTTGAAAGAGTTCCAACTTTGCGACTCCAGACGACTCAGCAAGAAACCGCAAGATGCGCAAGATGATGTCACTGAACTGTTCGATTTGTTTGATGCCCATTTTTGGGGTTGGAAAGGTTTTGGAAGGTATATTAGAATTGGACTCCGAAAGACGGGTCCTCCAGTTCAGCACGTGAGGTTTGTTGTAATCCTTCCTGCCTTCTGTGGTTTTCATGTTTTCTGGCGAACTTTTGAAGCAAGCTGGGTGCGTTCCGGAGCGTTCATGTCGCCAACCCCAAAAACAGGATTGCCCCACACGCTCCAACGCGTGGATTTGGCGCGACCGTTTTTGGGTTCGCCTGCTATATTTAAAATAGAAAATGAAAAACAGCCTCGAAATGGCCCTGTCCCAAAGCGAAAAGCGTAGCGCGTTCTTGGCCAAATCCCATTCCAAGCCCCCCCCTTTCTGGCAGTGTGGAACCTTGCGACCTGCTCGAAACACGAAGCTCTTTACATTACGCAAGTAAATCAAAGTTGGGTTTTGTTCAAGCAGCAAGCTTTCAACGCAACTGGGGAGGACCACTTCTTGGAGTCCAAAAAGCCAATGTGTTTACGGCCCCGAAAATGAGATTGCTGCAGTGACTTTTTTTGCGAAAAATGGCGCAGCTTTACCAAAAAGCAATACTTTTGCAAGTGTAACGGAATGGCAGGATTCCGGGGAACACGGTTGCTGATTGAAGGTCTTTAGCCCCGCCTGCATGTCGCCAGTCTTTGCCAAAGCACCATGTTGTTTGGAATTGTTTGGGTGTTGTTGTCGCAGGCTTTCGCAACATGGCGTGGGTGAGGTGCTGATTCCGCTGCGACAGTGCTGGCGGGATGCTTTTTCTGTGTTTGCGTTTGCGCTGCTCAGTTTTGTTTTGGTCTCTTGATGCGTTGTTTGTTTTTGGGCTCCCCCCCCTTCGCCCCCCTAGACTCCTAACGCGGCAACTTTGCGGGGCGGGGTGTGTATGTCGCCCGGAGTTCCATGTCATCCGGTTAAAGAATAATAGTATATATTTAAAACCGGATGATTCCTTTGTTTACATTGGGGGAAGAGTTTCGATTTCATGACTCCAGCAGATTCCGTAAGAAGGCTGGAGATGCAAAACTTCGATTTTACCACAGTTTTGTGCCAGTTTTGATGTCTTTAGCTGCGGAGTCTTGCCGGAGTCGGGCGGAGTCGGTACACCTGCTGAAACCCCATTTACAATGGGGAAAAGGTTGAAAGAGTTCCAACTTTGTGACTCCAGACGACTCCGCAAGAAACCGCAACATGCGCAAGATGATGTCACTGAACTGTTCGATTTGTTTGATGCCCATTTTTGGGGTTGGAAAGGTATATAGAATTTGGACTCCCAAAGATGGTCCTCCCCAGTTCAGTACGTGGATGTTTGTGTCATCCTTCCTGCCTTCTGTGGTTTCATGTTTTCTGGCGAACTTTTGAAGCAGCTGGGTGCGTTCCGAGCGTCATGTCGCAACCCCAAAAACAGGATTGCCACACGCTCCAACGCGTGGATTTGGCGCGCCCGTTTTTGGTCTCGCCTGCTATTAAAATAGAAATTGAAAACAGCCTCGAAATGGCCCTGTCCAAAGCGAAAAGCGGTAGCGCGTGGCAATCCCATTTTTGGCAGTGTGGAACCTTGCGACCTGCTCGAAACACGAAGCTCTTACATTACGCAAGTAAATCAAAGTTGGGTTTTGTTCAAGCAGCAAGCTTCAACGCAACTGGGGAGGACCACTTTTGGAGTCCAAAAAGCCAATGTGTTTACGGCCCCGAAAATGAGATTGCTGCAGTGACCTTTTTTTGCGAAAAATGGCGCAGCTTTACCAAAAAGCAATACTTTTTGCAAGTGTAACGGAATGGCAGGATTCCGGGGAACACGGTTGCTGATTGAAGGTCTCTAGCCCCGCCTGCATGTCGCCAGTCTTTGCCAAAGCATCATGTTGTTTGGAATTGTTTGGGTGTTGTTGTCGCAGGCTTTCGCAACATGGCGTGGGTGAGGTGCTGATTCCGCTGCGACATTGCTGGCGGGATGCTTTTTTTGTGTTTGCGTTTGCACTGCTCAGTTTTGTTTTGGTCTCTTGATGCGTTGTTTGTTTTTGGGCTCCCCCCCCTTCGCCCCTAGACTCCTAACGCGGCAACTTTGCGGGTCGGGTTGTGTATGTCGCCCGGAGTTCAGTATCATCCGGTTAAAGAATAATAGTATATATTTAAAACCGGATGAATCCTTTGTTTGCATTGGGGGAAGAGTTTCGATTTCATGACTCCAGCAGATTCCGTAAGAAGGCTGGAGATGCAAACCTTCGATTTTACCACAGTTTTGTGCCAGTTTTGATGTCTTTAGCTGCGGAGTCTTGCCGGAGTCGGGCGGAGTCGGTACACCTGCTGAAACCCCATTTGCAATGGGGAAAAGGGTTGAAAGAGTTCCAACTTTGTGACTCCAGACGACTCCGCAAGAAACCGCAACATGCGCAAGATGATGCAACACCTCTTTGAGAATCAAAGATGAATGCCTTATTTTCATGACAACAAAAATTTGTTCCAATGTGGACAAATTAACAAGACAAAAAAAAAATCAAAACTGAAACCTTTCCTTACTGAAATCTGAAACCTGAAACATCGGTTGAATCTCACTTATCACCTGTGAATTTTCTGTATTCGGTGTTTTACGTTTCAAGGGAGGGTGGGTGGGAATTCCACCCTTTTTTTTTGTAAGGGCAGCGTTTGTGCAGCTATGGGTGGTTGATGGCAGCCTCCTCAGGAAGGGACATATAGTTGTATGTCCCTCCCTGATGAGGGGCGTTACCATTCGAACCTGGTACACAACGTGTACCAGTTCCGAATGGCATCACCGTGGCTGCTTTATCCAACCCATTGCACAACATCCATTTCCTGTTTGGCTTTGTATTCTTTCTGCGTTTTCAGGTGTGTGCACTGCATTCGTGGTTTTCATTGCTTGGATTTGGACTTTGTGAATACAGCCTATGCAACAGAGGCCACAGAGATTCACACCATTGTTTCCATTTCGTCCTTTGGAGTCACCTTCAGGTGATGGTTCCTACGTTTTGGCAGGTACAGGTTCAGCAATCCTCATACAGCACAACCTTCTGTCATTTCTGTATACACCAGAAGGAACAAACACAGACTTGCGTGCGTTCGGTTGCTTAGCATCTGCCATCCAGCTTCTAACAGGAACCTGGACACAAGTGGAAACTCCGAGTGTTTCATCGCAGCAGACTATTAATGACTTCTTTCCCAGAGGAGGATCATGACCTTTTTACTCAGGGGAATTCTACGGGGTCTGGTCTGTTTGGTTTCGGTGATGAAGCTTCAGAAGGACATGGTTCAGCGTGTTTGGATGATTTTGGTCCTGGTTTTTCGGACGTGCCACCTGAGAGTCACTTTGACCCTGATGGACCAGTGGCTGGCTCTCCAGGCGCGTCATGGGAGGCCTTGCATGTTTTTGATGTCGATGCATTCAATGGTCATTTGGACAGAGCATGGCACACCTTGGATCCACCGTCAATAATGAAATTTCCATGGGAGTGTGGTATTTGGAACGATATTTCTGGGTACTGTGATCGTGCTTCATTAGTTGTTGCTCCAAAACTGGTAAGACCTCCAATAGTGCAGTGGCCTGACCTTGCACCAGCGCAGCAGCCGGTGGAGAAATCTCGCAGACGGGAACCCGTGCCTCAATAGCAGTAACAGGTGGTTATGGCCTCAGATGTGGTAACCTGGCAGGAGATGCATGATGCAAAACTGGATACAGCGCTTAAGCGTTGGTTTGATGTAGTCATCATGTTTCCAACCAGTTTCCAGATGGTTTTTCAGTGGCGGCATTGCAATCGGTGGCAGAGCAGATGACCATGATGAGGGATGTCATTGGGTCCAGGTCGCCGTTGACACTGCTGAAGAGGGTAAATTCCATCGCAAGGTACATGACTTTCTTGCAGTCCAGGGCCATTGCAGCGACTGGGGTGGAGTCTGACTTTTATCCCTTTTTTGAATGAGCAGAAGGACTCAGGCGCGCCACAGTCTCGACTGGCTGCGGTTGTGAAGTCTATCCGATTTATGGAACACGTTGTGGGCTTAACTGGAGTCATTGTTTTGCTCTCGAAATGATGTCTGGGGGCAGCCAAGATGCCCGTTGCAGGGCCTCAGCAACAAGCATCGCATTTGACGGTGAGTGAACTTGCAGCACTGCATGACATTCTTTTGGATGAAGTGAAAACTTGTGGGACCGCAACATGGCAGGAGCATTTTTGTGCTGCGTGTACACCAGGTCCAGGTGGTCAGATATGCAGCACACAAGCTTGTTACTGGCAGACCCTGATCCAAACATGCCTGAGTTTTTAGAGCTTTCAATCAGCAACTACAAGACGAAGGCGGCAAATGCCTGGCTTGGGGGCCTCTTGTCAGTAGTAGCGCCAGCATTTGGGGCTACCTTTGAAGATTGGGCTTCAGTATGGCTCAGCGTGCGTGATGCTGTGGGGGCCCCTTTGTCAGATGGTTTACCACTTACGCCTGCTCCTGACATGGCGGGGGATCCAACAAAGAGGCCAATCTCTACAAGAGAGGTATCTGGATGGATCAAGCTCCTGCTGAACAGGAGGTGCATCGATGTGGGTGAGCGTAGTGTGTCGTCACACAGCGCCAAAGCTACCACGCTGTCTTATTTGGCAAAGCATGAGCAGACTTGACTGTGAGGGAAATTTTGGGGGGCCATGTATCGCTCTTGCAATCGGTGATACGATGCGCCAGAGATGCGCTTGCAGACCTATCAGGGTCTTGTGTCGCATGCTGTGAGATATACGGTTGGGCTCCTTTGCGCCCGATGCGACACAATCTGGATACTTTCAGGAGGTCGTGCAGGAGTTTGCAGGCCCCTTGGCACCGGACACAGTTGAGATTAGTGATGAGGAGGCGGTCAAAGTTGAACTGCCAGAGCCTCCGCTTTTGACAGAGCCGGCGCAGGAAGCGGAGTTGGACACTGACTCCAGTTCAGACGAAGATGGAGTGGCCTCCGCAAAATGTGGGAGGGAAGTTACAGTGCCCAAAGCACCACCGGGCTGCAACCTCTACCAGCATACAAAGAGTCGCATGCTGCACTTGATGGAGCAGGACCATCAAGGGTCTTTCAAAGTGGCCGGATGGCTGGGCAAAAACATGAAATTTCCCAGACCAGCCGTTTGAGGTGGGACACACCCTGCTGTGGAAAGTGCTGGAGCTCTGCCGGCCATGCACCAAGCCCTAGGTTAGTCGTGCAAAGGCCAGACAACACGCGTGCTGGCCAAGCTGCCGACCATGCAGTTTAGGTACTTTGCCTGTGCGAAGAGAAAGGGAAGATTCTGGGCGCCTTTCCATTGAGCATGTGCGTCACTTCATTCAAGTGTCAAACATGTAGACACTTAGTTGGTGGCAGTGCACTTGGCGCTTCACACCTTGGCCTGTGGATTGCACTAACATGTTGCGCGTGGCTCTAGTCATAAACATGACAAAGCATGAGCCTAAGTCAGAAAGAAGATCAATCATAGGTCGACTGGTGCATTCAACAAACAAATGCGGTCCACACCTCAGATCAGACGTTGCAGTAGGATTCATTTGCTTGCAGTGTTGTTCTTCATTTTTTTTCATGCATGTGCATTTCATTTCATGATACTTTGATTTTTCACTTGCGACCTTGTCAACATGGCATTGGTTGAGTCAGAAGTTGCGTTTCAAGACGCTGTGATGAGCTGGAACCTGGGCTGTACGACAAGTTCAAAGGGCAGGACATTGTTTCATTTTCAACTTTGGCATTTGCGTTAGGATCTCTGCAGAACCAGATCATTGATTCACAATTGTCAGAGCTGGCAGCAAAGATCCATGGAGAAGACACCAATGTGGGAAATACAGCAAACATCAGAAGACTTCATTTTGAAGCGTGCACCTTTTGGATGGCAGACATGAAAACTCAGGTGGCGTCCACAGACCCGTCAGAGCCTGTACACAAATGGCAGTTTGTTGGGAAACAGAGCAGGTTAGAGTCACAGAAACGTAGGATCACCGGCTTGTCACATAGGCCAGATCAGCAGCCTTCGCATCACTTGATCGACCAGGTTTATAGTTTGATCGAAACAGATCGTGAGATGTTCTCCCTTCTGGCAGCGGAACACTCAGAATCGTTGAAGCCTGTGGCAGGTAAAGAGCCTCCTTTGGACCGGACCTTCAAGAGACTGATGCATGACTCGCGCATTGATGTGCACTTGATTGCATATCCGAAGCAGCAGCATCACTCGCCAAAAACGCCGAAAAGGACTACGGAGGACTCAGGTGACAAGATGGCTCCAACGAAGCCCAAGGGCAATCCGACAAAGCCCACGCCTCAGATGCCGGTAGAGTTGAGAGGTTTGACATCGAAGACGGCTGACGGTAAGCCTATATGCTGGCACCGCAATTTTGAAGAAAGGGTGGAACAATACAATCAGGAATGGAGGGACGCGTGTGTGCATGAAATGCCTAAAGGCAAATCATGGGGCGGCAGATTGTCCTAGTTTGCTAAGTCATGAGCATGGGCCGCCGTCTGCAACAGCCGTAAAGCCGGATACAGCCGGTCCTACAAAGTTGACAGAAGTTTTTCCATTTTTGCATGTGAGGAAAAGGTTCTAACCGAACTCCAGAGTCAACCACAAAGTGCCACGCCTAAAACCAGTGGCAATACTATGTGCAGCAGTGGAACGGGTTTGATCCTAGAAATCTTTGCCAGAACTTGCCGGCTAAGCCAAGCTTGTAGCGGCCTCGGTTTGCAGGCACTTTCAGTTGACGAGGATGTTAACAAGGCAGAGAATGCAGTGGTTGCAAAGTATGACTTGTGATGTTAATCAATTTGCCACCCTGGAGCAGCTGATTAGAGCGGAAAGGCATAGACTGGTCCATGCACACCTGGCACCCAGCCGTGGTACAGCTTCCAGGGCCAGAGACAGGCCAGTACCGGGACTGCCACCAAACCGGCAGCCCAGGCCATGGAGGTCTGATGCGAAACCAGATGGAATGGTTCAGCTGAATGACACGGAGGCGGCAAGAGTTCAATCGGCAAACGACTCATGCAATGCCGCAGTGGAGCTTATTCTCATTTTCCTTGAGCTTGGCGTGCCAGTTTCAATTGAAAATCTAAAAAACTCTTGTACTGGAGCACTTCCATGATGCAAAGGCTCTACAACTAGGTGCCTAAGGGCCACTTCACCTGCTTTCACAGCGGTATGCATGGAGGTGAAAGGGATAAAGCCACAAAGTTTTGTTTTTACAACCCCCGTGAGCCGTCGGAGAACTTCCTTGCTCCACTGGGTCTGGAACGTGATCAGCAGCATGACCACCAGTCTTGGCGGCCACGTTTTTGGATGGCAAATGGATTTACCCCACTAAAGAAGAAGCGGCTTGTCCTTTGCCCCTTTTTCACTCGCATGGCTAGCATCTTTCTGGAGGAAGCTATAGCCAGAAACTTGGGGCCAGTTGATGATTTGGCTCAACAACTGCAATATGACCATACAGTGGGGAAGCGGCAATTGTTTGCAACGCAGGCAAGGCAACAAAGGTTGCATCCCATTGGTGCTGAATTTGGATATATTTTAAAAATTTGCAGTGAACCTCAGTGCAGCACCAGCATTTGCGCTGGACCACACCAGCCCGAAGGGCTCAAAAATTTTATCACGTCAGGTGCAGCGGGGGTTCAAACGGGACGTGTTTTGGCCATCCCACATGCTAAGATGACATCAGCAATTTCAGAAGGAGAGGCCATCCCACATGCTAAGATGACATCAGCAATTTCAGAAGGAGAGACCTGTGAACTGATCAAGGTTGGGGTGCCACGGGATCCATTGCAATTCATTAAAGCTGCAGTAGCTTTGGGCCACCCCCGTTTTTTGCTTGTAAGAATGGCCACCCCCGTTTTTTGCTTGCAAGACTGGATTCACAGGCCTCTCAGGCGGTTGAACGTTTGCTGTGGAATGTCAACGACGTGACCTTGTGTAGGACTGCTTTTCTAAAAAATGGATGCACAGGGCCAAAGAGCTTCAAAAGGATGAGGACGAATTGCACCGGTCTTTGCTGGAACATCTGCGACAGGTGTTGGTTGGGAAACGGCTTTTGCTTTGGAAAGAAATTTTGACTGAGTTGGAATTCCCGGACGTCAAGATCATAAATGGAATTAATTCTGGATTTCCTGTGACAGGTTGGGTGGAGGAGTCTGGTGTCTTGCTACCAGCAGTGCGTCCACTCCACCGGACGTGACGGTGCAACCATTGAAGGGCATCGCCCTAGGTGTCAACCATGCTGTAGTGGATTCTTTACGTCAGGCAGCAACTGCAGATTTGGATGGGCCTGCATGGGACGAGGCTCAGGTCGAAGTGGAACGTGGATGGCTGGCGCCGTGCGAAGTGGAAGATCTGCGTTTGGTCCATGTGGCCAAGCGGTTTCCATTATTGCAAGGGGGCAAGCTCAGACTCATAGATGCTGGTGGGCAGAACGTCGACCTGAAAAGTGCATATTAGCAATTTGGAGTTGATTTGGAACATCAGCAATCTTTGAGGATAGCTCAGAAACACCCTGACGGCGGTGTGAAATTCTTTGAAGTGCAGTCGCTTTCCTTCGGAGCAACATCCTCGGTTTCTTCTTTCCTGCGTATTGCAGCCTCAATAAAATATGTAGGCACGGTGGGCTTGCGCTTGGTCTGGACACATTTCTTTGACGACTACACGGCAGTTTGTGAGAAAGCAGCTGCGGATGCGGTGACCTTTTGCGTGGAATCACTTCTCAAACTGCTGGGGGTGACATTTGCAGCGACGGGCCCCAAGGCCCCTGACTTTGCCCAAGAGTTCAAGACCCTGGGTTTGAAGGTGGATCTGTCTTCATCTACCGATGGTTCCCTTACCCGGGACCACACTGAAACTCGATGGGCGGAACTGCTGGAAAGCCCCAGGGGAATCATCCAAGAGGACAAGGTGGAAGTAAAGGCCCTCGAGAAGTTGCATGGTCGCTTGGTATGGGTCAACTCATATGTGTTTGGCTGAGAACTGAATGCGGCGGTGCGTGTCATTTCCAGGCATGCGAGGATGAAAACCAAGTTTATAACCTAGACAGATCAACTGACAAAGGCGGTGTTTTCCCTAATCGAGGAGCTGACTCGATCCAAGCATGTGCAACTTTCAACTTCACACTGCAACACGTATTTTATTTTCGCTGACGGAGAGTTTGAACCAACATCGCAGACACCAGGTACCATTGGAGGATCGCTGGTGGATGACTGGGGCCGCTCATGGAGTTTTTGGCGTTGAAGTTCCGAGCTCGTTGCTACAGCAGTTTTGGATTTTCGGAACACCCGATCCATGAGCTTGAACTGTTACCTGTGCTGGTGGCCATAGAGTTGTGGGCCAAAAAAATCTCTGTAGAAGACATGCCGTGTTTTATTTGGATAACAATGCAGCTCATAGCGCCCTGGTGCGTGCTGATGGTGCTACGCCTGCGGCAGCCGGGCTGGTCAATGAGTTTGTAAAATTTGAGAAGTTGCTGTATTTGTTGACTTGGTTCGGCCGTGTGCCGTCTTACAGTAAGCCAGCCGATGTTGCCTCCCGTCTTTTTTGATGTACCATGGCTAAAACAAGCCAAACAAAAACAGGTGGTCTTACCGTCGCACTTGAGTCAGTGGGGTATTTGCACGGGTACTCCGGCAACAAGCCACCGGAAAACATAACCCAGTAAAAGCAGTCCAATGTCTGCTACCTTGTGGTGACGCAAAAACAAGATTTGCATACCAGGGTCAAAACATACGACCTGCAGACTTTGCCCCGACTTTGCTTCAAACCAGACCGCGAAAAAAGGGAGGGAGCCCGGCATCAGCTCTGTTTGTGCATGTTATCATTTCATTTGTCGGATTAGAATTTTTCACTTGTGTTCAAGTGACAGATGTGCTCAGTGGCAACGTTTGATTTACGTTTCCGTTTGCGAGTGCGTTTTCGTATCCGGCGTATGAATATTATTTTGAATACGATGTATATGATATGGTATAAGATATGTACCGGTTATATCATATATACGACTTATGATTCTTCTCCACCGTCTTGTGGTTTGTTAGTGGAAATAAGCAACACCTCTTTGAGAATCAAAGATGAATGCCTTATTTTCATGACAACAAAAATTTGTTCCAATGTGGACAAATTAACAAGACAAAAAAAAAATTCAAAACTGAAACCTTTCCTTACTGAAATCTGAAACCTGAAACATCGGTTGAATCTCACTTATCACCTGTGAATTTTCTGTATTCGGTGTTTTACGTTTCAAGGGAGGGTGGGTGAGAATTCCACCCTTTTTTTTTGTAAGGGCAGCGTTACCCACCCTACTGTCACTGCGTTCACCCACCCAAACGCTGGGGTATTTGCACGGGTACTCCGGCAACAAGCCACCGGAAAACATAACCCAGTAAAAGCAGTCCAATGTCTGCTACCTTGTGGTGACGCAAAAACAAGATTTGCATACCAGGGTCAAAACATACGACCTGCAGACTTTGCCCCGACTTTGCTTCAAACCAGACCGCGAAAAAAGGGAGGGAGCCCGGCATCAGCTCTGTTTGTGCATGTTATCATTTCATTTGTCGGATTAGAATTTTTCACTTGTGTTCAAGTGACAGATGTGCTCAGTGGCAACGTTTGATTTACGTTTCCGTTTGCGAGTGCGTTTTCGTATCCGGCGTATGAATATTATTTTAAATACGATGTATATGATATGGTATAAGATATGTACCGGTTATATCATATATACGACTTATGATTCTTCTCCACCGTCTTGTGGTTTGTTAGTGGAAATAAGTCACTGAACTGTTCGATTTGTTTGATGCCCATTTTTGGGGTTGGAAAGGTATATAGAATTTGGACTCCCAAAGGCGGTCCTCCCCAGTTCAGCACGTGGATGTTTGTGTCATCCTTCCTGCCTTCTGTGGTTTCATGTTTTCTGGCAAACTTTTGAAGCAGCTGGGTGCGTTCCGAGCGTCATGTCGCAACCCCAAAAACAGGATTGCCACACGCTCCAACGCGTGGATTTGGCGCGCCCGTTTTTGGTCTCGCCTGCTATTAAAATAGAATTGAAAACAGCCTCGAAATGGCCCTGTCCAAAGCGAAAAGCGGTAGCGCGTGGCAATCCCATTTTTGGCAGTGTGGAACCTTGCGACCTGCTCGAAACACGAAGCTCTTACATTACGCAGGTAAATCAAAGTTGGGTTTTGTTCAAGCAGCAAGCTTCAACGCAACTGGGGAGGACCACTTTTTGGAGTCCAAAAAGCCAATGTGTTTACGGCCCCGAAAATGAGATTGCTGCAGTGACCTTTTTTTGCGAAAAATGGCGCAGCTTTACAAAAAAGCAATACTTTTTGCAAGTGTAACGGAATGGCAGGATTCCGGGGAACACGGTTGCTGATTGAAGGTCTCTAGCCCCGCCTGCATGTCGCCAGTCTTTGCCAAAGCATCATGTTGTTTGGAATTGTTTGGGTGTTGTTGTCGCAGGCTTTCGCAACATGGCGTGGGTGAGGTGCTGATTCCGCTGCGACATTGCTGGCGGGATGCTTTTTCTGTGTTTGCGTTTGCACTGCTCAGTTTTGTTTTGGTCTCTTGATGCGTTGTTTGTTTTTGGGCTCCCCCCCTTCGCCCCCCTAGACTCCTAACGCGGCAACTTTGCGGGTCGGGTTGTGCATGTCGCCCGGAGTTCCATGTCATCCGGTTAAAGAATAATAGTATATATTTAAAACCGGATGATTCCTTTGTTTACATTGGGGGAAGAGTTTCGATTTCATGACTCCAGCAGATTCCGTAAGAAGGCTGGAGATGCAAAACTTCGATTTTACCACAGTTTTGTGCCAGTTTTGATGTCTTTAGCTGCGGAGTCTTGCCGGAGTCGGGCGGAGTCGGTACACCTGCTGAAACCCCATTTACAATGGGGAAAAGGGTTGAAAGAGTTCCAACTTTGTGACTCCAGACGACTCCGCAAGAAACCGCAACATGCGCAAGATGATGTCACTGAACTGTTCGATTTGTTTGATGCCCATTTTTGGGGTTGGAAAGGTATATAGAATTTGGACTCCCAAAGGCGGTCCTCCCCAGTTCAGCACGTGGATGTTTGTGTCATCCTTCCTGCCTTTTGTGGTTTCATGTTTTCTGGCGAACTTTTGAAGCAGCTGGGTGCGTTCCGAGCGTCATGTCGCAACCCCAAAAACAGGATTGCCACACGCTCCAACGCGTGGATTTGGCGCGCCCGTTTTTGGTCTCGCCTGCTATTAAAATAGAAATTGAAAACAGCCTCGAAATGGCCCTGTCCAAAGCGAAAAGCGGTAGCGCGTGGCAATCCCATTTTTGGCAGTGTGGAACCTTGCGACCTGCTCGAAACACGAAGCTCTTACATTACGCAAGTAAATCAAAGTTGGGTTTTGTTCAAGCAGCAAGCTTCAACGCAACTGGGGAGGACCACTTTTTGGAGTCCAAAAAGCCAATGTGTTTACGGCCCCGAAAATGAGATTGCTGCAGTGACCTTTTTTTTGCGAAAAATGGCGCAGCTTTACCAAAAAGCAATACTTTTTGCAAGTGTAACGGAATGGCAGGATTCCGGGGAACACGGTTGCTGATTGAAGGTCTCTAGCCCCGCCTGCATGTCGCCAGTCTTTGCCAAAGCATCATGTTGTTTGGAATTGTTTGGGTGTTGTTGTCGCAGGCTTTCGCAACATGGCGTGGGTGAGGTGCTGATTCCGCTGCGACATTGCTGGCGGGATGCTTTTTCTGTGTTTGCGTTTGCACTGCTCAGTTTTGTTTTGGTCTCTTGATGCGTTGTTTGTTTTTGGGCTCCCCCCCTTCGCCCCCCTAGACTCCTAACGCGGCAACTTTGCGGGTCGGGTTGTGTATGTCGCCCGGAGTTCCATGTCATCCGGTTAAAGAATAATAGTATATATTTAAAACCGGATGATTCCTTTGTTTACATTGGGGGAAGAGTTTCGATTTCATGACTCCAGCAGATTCCGTAAGAAGGCTGGAGATGCAAAACTTCGATTTTACCACAGTTTTGTGCCAGTTTTGATGTCTTTAGCTGCGGAGTCTTGCCGGAGTCGGGCGGAGTCGGTACACCTGCTGAAACCCCATTTACAATGGGGAAAAGGGTTGAAAGAGTTCCAACTTTGTGACTCCAGACGACTCCGCAAGAAACCGCAACATGCGCAAGATGATGTCACTGAACTGTTCGATTTGTTTGATGCCCATTTTTGGGGTTGGAAAGGTATATAGAATTTGGACTCCCAAAGGCGGTCCTCCCCAGTTCAGCACGTGGATGTTTGTGTCATCCTTCCTGCCTTCTGTGGTTTCATGTTTCTGGCGAACTTTTGAAGCAGCTGGGTGCGTTCCGAGCGTCATGTCGCAACCCCAAAAACAGGATTGCCACACGCTCCAACGCGTGGATTTGGCGCGCCCGTTTTTGGTCTCGCCTGCTATTAAAATAGAAATTGAAAACAGCCTCGAAATGGCCCTGTCCAAAGCGAAAAGCGGTAGCGCGTGGCAATCCCATTTTTGGCAGTGTGGAACCTTGCGACCTGCTCGAAACACGAAGCTCTTACATTACGCAAGTAAATCAAAGTTGGGTTTTGTTCAAGCAGCAAGCTTCAACGCAACTGGGGAGGACCACTTTTTGGAGTCCAAAAAGCCAATGTGTTTACGGCCCCGAAAATGAGATTGCTGCAGTGACCTTTTTTTGCGAAAAATGGCGCAGCTTTACCAAAAAGCAATACTTTTGCAAGTGTAACGGAATGGCAGGATTCCGGGGAACACGGTTGCTGATTGAAGGTCTCTAGCCCCGCCTGCATGTCGCCAGTCTTTGCCAAAGCATCATGTTGTTTGGAATTGTTTGGGTGTTGTTGTCGCAGGCTTTCGCAACATGGCGTGGGTGAGGTGCTGATTCCGCTGCGACATTGCTGGCGGGATGCTTTTTCTGTGTTTGCGTTTGCACTGCTCAGTTTTGTTTTGGTCTCTTGATGCGTTGTTTGTTTTTGGGCTCCCCCCCCTTCGCCCCCCTAGACTCCTAACGCGGCAACTTTGCGGGTCGGGTTGTGTATGTCGCCCGGAGTTCCATGTCATCCGGTTAAAGAATAATAGTATATATTAAAAACCGGATGATTCCTTTGTTTACATTGGGGGAAGAGTTTCGATTTCATGACTCCAGCAGATTCCGTAAGAAGGCTGGAGATGCAAAACTTCGATTTTACCACAGTTTTGTGCCAGTTTTGATGTCTTTAGCTGCGGAGTCTTGCCGGAGTCGGGCGGAGTCGGTACACCTGCTGAAACCCCATTTACAATGGGGAAAAGGGTTGAAAGAGTTCCAACTTTGTGACTCCAGACGACTCCGCAAGAAACCGCAACATGCGCAAGATGATGTCACTGAACTGTTCGATTTGTTTGATGCCCATTTTTGGGTTGGAAAGGTATATAGAATTTGGACTCCCAAAGGCGGTCCTCCCCAGTTCAGCACGTGGATGTTTGTGTCATCCTTCCTGCCTTCTGTGGTTTCATGTTTTCTGGCGAACTTTTGAAGCAGCTGGGTGCGTTCCGAGCGTCATGTCGCAACCCCAAAAACAGGATTGCCACACGCTCCAACGCGTGGATTTGGCGCGCCCGTTTTTGGTCTCGCCTGCTATTAAAATAGAAATGAAAACAGCCTCGAAATGGCCCTGTCCAAAGCGAAAAGCGGTAGCGCGTGGCAATCCCATTTTTGGCAGTGTGGAACCTTGCGACCTGCTCGAAACACGAAGCTCTTACATTACGCAAGTAAATCAAAGTTGGGTTTTGTTCAAGCAGCAAGCTTCAACGCAACTGTACCATCTCCCACGCTACCTGACAGCCCCTTCATACGCGCGTTAGGGACATCGGCAGCTCACAAGGCCTCTGACACCCTAGCTCAACGAGCCCTAGAGGAATGGGAACGCACCTTGTGCGAAAACAAGGCAGAGGCAATCCTTGCAGAGGTACAAGCCGGCCGACCAGCCCTGATCCAGAAAGATGGTGGCGAAATGCTCATCGCCATTGTCCTGGATAAGCCACTAGCGGAAGCAAAGGTACTAGTTGATGACCCTGCAGCCTTCACTCGCGAAATGACCAGGATCCTGCGCGAAAAACAAAGCCATCCACTTATTGCCCAAATGATGAAACCAGCCGAAAGTAGTGACCCACCCCCTGCAAATGTCGCATCCAGTAGCACCGGTAGCCGTGATAAACCCTGCACCAGTCAGTCCGTGCAGTTTCAGTAAGCTACTAGGGCTAACGTGCGGTGCCCACGGTTGCCATGCATGACATTAGCCATTGTTAAGACCGTGGTTCTCAAGTTTTGTCACCATGGGGTACCCATGGTTGACCACTATCCGTTGTAGCTAATACTGTGGTAAGCTTGCCGGCGTCAATAGGGGAAGGGAGGAGGTGGGGGGTGATTATAACAACCTTTTTAGGGGGCCTTACTTAATGTAGTGTGTTTTATGGTAGCGTAGGACGATGTCAAAGTACATCAAGCCATGGTGCCCGTTGCCGTTTGACCTTCGTTCAATCAACACACCAATCGGCCAAATGACTTCCACCAGACGTCCTCATGTCTTTCCTCGACAAGGTTGCAGCACTGCTATTGATGAACTGAGCGCCCAGCGGCCCTCCGCTTGCAGAATACCTTGCGTGCGAGTTGACCTTGCACTATGGATCGTCAGACTCCTATCAAAGACGCTGCTGTCCATCGCCTCGCCAAGTCAATTACTCAACTGACCCTGTGCCAGGTCACTACCAGTGAAGTAGAAGCTGCCACGAACCTGCTGAATAAGGCATCTCAGAAGCTTCAAGGTATCCAGAATATCCCATCCCAAAGGGTTACTGACCTGGAAGCTGCCATACGCCAACTCCGCCAAATTGGCTGTATATTAGATAGTTGTACAATCTCTGCCAGCTACGAAGTAACCCAAGCGCAAAAGGCCATACTGCTGCTGGATCATACAGCCAAAGGAGCTAGCACATCATCGGAAGAGCTCAATGCACAGATATCATCACGCACTGATGATGAGCACAATCTCCCATACCATGAAGACTACTTGCAGGAGCACTAGCACAGTGGTGCTTCCCACAACCGCAATTGTGATGCTGCTAGAAAAAGGACAACTGAGCGGACTCTGAGCGCGCCCTGAGTGCCTTAGTTTTGCTGTCATTTTCACACTAGACCATGTTTCACTCTCCTGTCTCACTGCGGTAGCTCTTCTCACCACTTTTGTTGCGACCCGGCGTTGTCGGTGTTTGCTTCAAAGTGTCAGGGTGTATGTCATGCCGGAATGGCTGCTCTTTGTGATCTCGGGGATCCTGGCTGGGGGGATCCCTGGTTTCGGCATTGAGCTTTGTTGCTACTTGCACCCTCTGAATTGGCCCCTTGTGCTCTTGTCGTGTTTCTTTGTTCTTGTGTTCTGTTTGGGGCCATTTTTATCATGGCACACAAGCTGTCATCATGCATGAATTGAGATGATACTAAGCTATCACCTCTTGCTTTAATCTTTCTGTTTCACCCATTAACTGGTAACTGTCACGTCATTGCTCGGTGCTTGTTTTTGGTTTTGGTTTTGTTTGTTTTTGTGTTTCCGTTTGTTTTTTGGGGTGGTTTTTGGTGTTTTGGCTTGCTTTGTTTCGTTTTGTGTTCTGGATGATCGTGACAGTATACAGGACTATGTATCGGTCCTCCACCAGTTTACTTTTGCGGCCACTCTACAGGAACGGCCTCCGCATGACTTAATTAATCAATTAATCCCAATTGCAACATGCTCTTGAACATGTTGAACGACCTGGCGGAAGCCATGAAGGCGTTGGACGGAAAAAAAGTGGGTTGTTTCTGGCTAATTTCTCTTTTTTGCGTCGCTCGCCTTACGTCAGTCTGGACAGGTACATTCGGATTTTGATTTCACCTGCACCACTAAGGCTCTAATTGATCATTGTACTTCCGCAGACTGGACAGGTTCACCTGTACTGCTGACTTCCACCGGTCAACCACGTCTTAGCTTTATTGTTATTGTGTGACTATCCGCTGAGTACTGAGGTGATTCTGAGAATTGTCGACCCAAACAACACACACATGCGCCACTTGACTTCCTCCCTCTCTCCTTTTTCTGTCGGGGGTTGGTTCGTCTTTTAATTCGTTTGTGTTGGTCTTTCGGCTTGGGTGTTCTGTTGCTTGGTCCCTCTGGCACTTACCTCCTATTCTGTAAGGGGAGTAGGTTGTAGCCGGCCGCAGCCATGGACCAGGCTGCACTGCAGCGAATGACACTGGTGCGAACCAGTGGCACTCTCTGCTGGACAGTCTGGAGCGCCCGTGAGCAGCAAAGCCTGCGCACATGGACTTTGGTTTCGCTACAATCTTCTTCTGTGCATACTGCAATGCACTGCAGGTCTTTCAGGGACGATGAGATCCTGAAATGTCTTGAACAGTTCTGTAGTTTGTATGCTTCGCGAACCTGCACCAAAGAGAGCTACGCTGCCTAAGACAGCATTTGTATGGTGGAACTTGCGAATACAAATTTGGGAATACAATGGTTTTTTGCATGTCTCTCAGCTTTGCGAGTATTGCGTAGGAGCTTCGCTGGCTGAGACCAATCAATCTGATGGCTGCATTTTCCCCTATGAAACTAGGGGCATGCTGGATATTGGCGATGGTATTTTGGAAGCTTTTCCCTGGCCTGCATTGCTTCCCGTATGCCATCACTGTCCACCCCCCCTCTGAGGGGAGTTTTTGGCTCTTTACCATCACGGTTTTGTGGTTACGGTTGACAGATATGGTGACGACTCTGTCCATGGAGGCTCTCTGACGAGCTGATCTGAGAGGACGCTGAGAGAGGCTTAAATGTAGCCCTGCTTTCTTGTACAGCTTGGCACATGCCTGAGTTAACATACAAGCTCAAGCCTTCATGTTTGCCTGAAAGCCGTGATATTAATTCATTTGGCACGTTTTTGAGAGTGATGCAGTGGACATGCCACTGCGTCTCATGGCAAATTGATTTTGTGGGTGTTCTGTTTGGGCTCTGGCCCCGTTTTTGTTGTTTTTGTTTTTTTGCTGTTTGCTTTGCTGTTTCCGCTGGCGAAACGCAAGTCTGGCTGGGGGATTTGCGGGTCGTCGTGTTTGGTTGGTTTTTGTGGTTCTTGTGTGTTGTTTTAATCGATTTGCCTGCTCAAATGGACATAATATGTCCTTGTACAAATGTCTTTCCTGCTTATGCTCATGTAAGGACCGAGCCTTTAGCGCGACATCGGCCACACTCGAGGAAAAAAAAGCCTGCGCACATGGATCGTGAGCTTCTTTGTCGGATCAGCGGTTAATCAGCTGGCCCACTCGTCGGAAGAGTGGTCTTTATTCTGAATTTCAGGCTGACCCTCTGTTTTTGCTGTGCTGCAATGCACTGCAGGTACTTTGCTGAGACGAAGACATTCTGGAAGCACCTTAACAGTTCTGCAGATATTTTTCAGTTTGGAATGCTTTTGATGATGAGTCTATAGCTGCTGCAAGCATGTCGATAGGCACAACAACCAGGTGCTGACTATGCTTGATAGTGTCTGGAACGGTTTCTTCTTGACTTGGCACGGTAGTCATATTCACTCTGAGACGCATAAGTTTTTAATGGCTGGTTACGGGTGGTCACTCACCTAGCCCCGTGTGACCGCGCTGTCATTGCCACTGGGCCACTCCCCGCAATGGGGAGGGGCACAAGACACCTGGCCACCAATGTCACATTCCTCCTGCTCGTGCTTACGCCCTCTGGTACTTGCTCTTTCTCTGAACTTGGGCACGTGAACAAGTACTCGTGAGTGGACTCTGAGAGGCTGGGTTAGTCAACAGTGTATAGTAAACGCGACTTTTGTTGTCCTCTTGGCAACAATGTAGTTCGCTTGTCTCACGTTTCTGGGTGGGTCCTAATTCGTTTGTTGCATGTTTTTGAGTTTATTGCGACACAGTGGGTTTTTTCCACTGTGTCTTGGCGAATCTTTTGTGGTTTTTCTTGTTGGGCTCTTGCCCCGTTCGCTGTTTGCTTTGCTGTCTTTCGGATGGTGAGGCGCAAATCTGGCTGGGGGATCTGCGTCTTGCCTTGTGTTTTTGGTTTGTGTTTTGGTTGTTTTGATTTGCCAAGCTGCATGTGACCACCGGCGTCCATGTAACAGTTTTCTTACTAACTGCTTTTTCTCATGTAAGGACCGAGCCTTAGAGCGTGATCGGCCATACCAGAGGAAAAAAAAGAACCAAAACAAGCGAAACATTGCATGCGAGAGAGGCCATGTGTAGCTTTGCATTAACTAAGATTGGTATGTCGGCTTAGACGAAGAGATGCACAGCGCATCAAATCATCTGGGTCGTCTTGCTGATAAGCTTGCTTCCGATAAGGGACAAAATCCCCCAAAGCCAAAGCCTTTAGTGCCAGGGTGCTTGCATTGTCATCTGCACCGCAAGTGCACTGCCGGACTGGTCCTTCATCAGCACTACTTTTGCGACTCATCTAAACTGAGGAATTCAATGTCTGAATTTCTCAGAAATGCCAATGGAGCCTGAGGTCGATCGAGCGTTATCAGCCAAACCCGGGAAAAAAAATTGGATTGGGCTCTGGCACTCGCTCTTCACCAATTTGGAGTCAGTCTTGACATTGATCAGGAACGATCGAGATCACGCTGCTCAGTCAAAAAGAAAATCCTACGATGTTTGTGATGGATACTATCCATCAGACAATCCTCGCCGAAGATAAGCTATTGACCTTGACGTTCAAATGCGGCAGTTCTGGGAATGTGGTGAATTACGGCGGAGCTCGGAAAAGCGCAGCTGACAGACTGTCAGTGTTGGTTCGATTCCCCACTGCTGGCAACGGGCTCGAACAAAAAAAACATACGTGAGAGAGGATTCTGTTTTTTGGCCCGAGCCCGTTGCCTTTCGGCGGGTCTACGGTACTTGAGACTCACTCGTCTACCACGTCACGATCGCGGCCCCGTACCCGGGGGGAATCGATCCGCGGCTAGCTGTCTATGCACGGTCCTGAGACGGGCATTATACCACTACGCGACGAGATCGCCTTTTTCATACGTGAGAGGATTCTGAGGATGAATTTGCAAATGTACAGATGTTTCTTTTCTGCTGGCAAAAGCTGCGTGCAGTAAGCTGCCTTTTAGAGCATCTCCAGTCAGGCCAGACTCTGAGAGGAATGATGATTTCCAGAACACGTGTGCACCCGTGTGCGCAAAGCTCGTCATTAGTGCTTGCTGGATCAGCAGATCGTGGTTCTTTCAGAATGAGTGCCGACGCCCGCGTGACCACGGTGAGGCCAGCTACTACGTTGCTGGGAAGTAGGGCTGTTACCACGACCTTGACAGAGCCCTGAAGGCCCGATCCTTGTCACGGCCAACTTCTTCCTTCAAGCACCACACACTAAACAAAGAGTCGGTTCTTTCGCTCACCTCCTGCCATGGACATCATGTACGGATATCGGTTGCCTTTATGGCTCTGTGCATCCCGCGGTGGGGTGGCCGTGCTGGTCCATCGTGACTGGCTCCTGTCTGCCCGCCACCTACAGCTCAAAGCGTGATGAAAGCCATGGTGTAGGAGCGTGTTGTGGACTGCAGTGCGATTGCACAAGACTAACAGTTGCGTGGTGGCATCCTTTTCAAATTTATGATGATGCCGCCGTAACTAATTTTAGAACGATGCTCGACTATGTCAATGGTAACAATGATTCATCGGCCCGTGCACCCACTAGCTCAGCTGTCGCTATCTCCTGATGCGAAGTCCATCAGGCAACTCAACCTGGGACATATTTTCGTGCACTGATTATTTTTTGGACCCACCTTGGAGCTGCCCACGCAGGTGGGAACACTCTGGTGATTATGGCGGATTCGACCAGCCGAACTCACAAAGATCTGCACTCATAGAGAGCTTTTTCGCAAGAAGAGTGGAGAAGGTCTGGGAAAAGCAATTTTGACTTTTGCATGAGTTTCTGACCGCCAAAATGCAGTGAAGAAGTCAGGGAATTAGACATCCGCGGCATCTATGCGGAGAAGGAGCTTGACCTAAAGAAGAATAAGCAGCTCAAGGCTGCTTTGGAGGTTAGGAAGCAATGGGAAGGAGACAGAAAGGAAGTCAAGAAGGAAGGTTAAATCAAGGTGCATGGGAACAGGTGGCTGAGAGAGACAACATCATATGGGAAGTGAACTGGGTGATCCCACAACACCGTATCAAGAATGAATCAGGGCTCAAGGAAGCCTTGAAAACCACGACAGGAAACGCCTTAGGGGCAAGGGTGGCAAACAATTCAGATTTTGGGATGGAACATCGGAGGAATTCAGAAAAATTAAACCAGCGAAGTTTTGCAACATGATTGCGTCTTTTTGTCGGAGACGCAGTCGAAAGGCAAATTGCTGTTTCGACCGCTATCATCCCACTACTACATTTTTCGGAAAGATAGAAATGCAGGCAAAGCGCTTGGCTAGTTCACCGGAAATATTTGCATAAAACGCAGCAGTTGGACATTGACATCAAAGGAGCCTTAGTTCTGGAAATTTCGAATGAGAATCGGAAACTCTTTTTGATTGGTGTCGTTTTCCTCCTTACTCTGTCCAGAGAAGCTCTGCTTGAAAGAAACGACATTGTAGATCAAATGCCGGCCTTGTTGAAGAAACTTTCTGATCTCGGGGAGGTATGACTCCTTGGTGATACTAATGCACGCGTCGGAGATTTGAATGATGGGAAGCTGATTTTTGATGAGCCTATGCATGAAGATTTGGAAACAACTTTGGTTACCAAGCAGCGCGAACCAAACCAAGACAAAGTGGTCAATGGCAACGGGGATGAAATCATTTCATGGGCTCGGGCTGGCAGCTTGTGGGTTTTGAATGGTCGATGTTTACCCAATTCGTGCACATATTTTGCAACACAAGGGCGGTCGAATTGTGATACTTGGCTTGGAACGGAATGGGCTTTGGAAAACAGTTTCGATGGAAAGGTAGATGGACCAGTCCTTGACTCAGACCATGCCCGCATCAGTCTGGTTTTGCCTTTTCTTGCTTCTCGCCGTGCCACTGATTGCGCGCAATATAATTTCATTCAAAGATCCATTCAGAAGTTGAAGCCTCCATGGAAAATGCGACGGTCGAACATTTTGCAAGTTGCAGCAGATCCACAGGCCATGGAAACCTTGCGGATAGAATATTTGGGAAACTCTGATAAAATGGACGCTTCACGTAACATGATTTCACAACTTGCGTATGGAGACCGAGTCACTGCGGAACAGGCGGCTTCACAATGGCTGGCTGCAGTTGAAAAACTTAGTGCTGTTAGGTGGCAGAGTGTGTCAAACATGCAGATGACAAACAGCAACAACCAAATGAAGGACAAGTCATGGCAAACCAAGCAATTGGAAAGACGGTTTCGCTCCTTGAAAATGAGATGGAGAAGATCAACTGCAAATGCACCAGTCGATGTCAACAACAGCCTTTACATTGACATGCTTGCCGCCAGGAAAGCTGCAAAAATTAGCTACGCTAGAGACAAGAGAAAGAAACAACAAGGAGATTGGGATACAATTAGTGCTTTGGCTTCGGGACAAAGGTATGCAGCTATGTGGAGAAAACTGACAGCTAAACATGTGAACCATGCTCTTGACAAACCTACTTTGGATATGATTGAAGATGGTCTTCGCCAAGTTTCGCAAACAGGGTTTCCTCATAATGAATTGGAATCCAAAATTTGGGAAGCGGAGTTGCGGGCATTCACTGCGCCACCCCATGATGTACCAGACGAAGTCATCCAGTCAAACCAGCTCTGGAAATTACGTAATGGAAAAGCTATGGGGGAGGATGAATGGTGTGAAGAATGGCTACGCTTGCTCCGAGGTCTTTGCGATGAATCACGCGTCGATCTTGACAACTTATTGCGATTGATAGGTCAATTTGCCGTACTTCCTAGACACCATCGTGGTTCTTTGATAAAGCCTATTCTCAAACCTGGGAAACAAGGTCATACACGCAATGAATTCAGGAAACTGAGCCTTATGAGTGTCTTACGCAAACAGGTGGAAAAACTTGGTTCCATCCTGATGAAGCCTTTTTGGACTGCAGGCGCCTATCAGGGCGGGTTCAAGCAATGCAAACGCACAACTGGCCGGATTTTCATTCTTTTGGCAACCCTGTCTGCAGCTTTATGGCCGCGAACAGGCACAGAATCTAGAAATTATGCATGTGGACTTTTGCTCGTGGACTTCGAACAATTTTTTGATACTCTTCGCCAAGAACGTCTTTTTCACAAAATGCAGACAGCTGGGATTCCTGACCATATCATAATGCTTTGGAAGGAGTTAGTACAAACTCATTCGGTTAAGGTCACTTCTCATACAGCTCGCGGTGAGTCTATTAAGGTCTTGGTTGGTGTTCCCCAAGGATCAGGGTGGTCTCCTGAACTTGCCACATTGTATGTTGATTTTGGTCTTGCGGAAAACTTGCAAACAATACGCTCCGGTATTATTGTCTTGCCTGGAAATATTCCGGTGCACTTGCTTATGTATGCGGACGATTTGATGACTGCCAATGCTGGAAACCTGGGTTTGCAGGAACAGTTTGACATCATTGAGAGGACTTCAGAAGAAGACGGGTTGCGTATTTCATACCCTAAAACTGAAATAACAGTTTTTCGCTCCCAACAACCTCAGGAAAACAACAAGTGGATCCTCCACGGCAACCGTGGGAATATTTTTGAAACCGGCCGAAATTGGGCCAAATACCTTGGTTTCCATGTAGAAGCCGATGGATACCAAAAGCAATGGGAAGTTAATGCCGAGCGGGTGGAGGTAGCTGGGGGCTCTCTTATACAACTTTTCCTCGAACATCCGATGATGCCAATGAGATGAGAACCACGCTGTATTCTACAAAAGTTCGGTCTCTTGCTTAGCTTGGTGCTGACATGTGGGGATGGCGCCGGGCATACAGACTTGACAAAAGTGACGCCAAGTCATTGCGTATTCTCACTATAGGGCACACACCCGAACAAAGCTTGAGGCCATGTTATGGCTTGTGGGGTTGTATCCCATTTGGGTCCTTGCAGCAGTTCAAGCCTTCAAGTTTTTGATTTCTATCCTGGAACATGGAGATGTTATGGAAAAAGGAGCTTGGGAACAGTGAAAGCAATGTTGCAGATTGCATGACAACGGATGGGCTTTTGATATGGTTTCCTTTTTCAAACGAATTGACTTGTTAGATCAGATGGGAGGACGTGGCAATGTTTTGAATTGGACCGCGCCTCAAGCAAGGCATTGGTTTCCAATTTTTCGTGAACGCTGTAACAACATTGCTGAGCAAGATATGTTGAGGACACTTCGTTCCGGCAAGTACAATTTTCTTGTACACGCAATTCCTACTTTTGAATCCCCTCGACCTACTGCGCTATCATTGGGTTTGCTTTGCGGCCGCTCGCTGAACAATTTCTTGTTGTCCTCTCACTTGTTGGAAGTAGAGACTGGCAGGTATATCCGGCAACAACGACAACAACGGTTTTGTCAAGCATGCAAACGGTCTTTGGGGCTTAGGGTCCTTGGGGATGAACAACATGCTCTGTCTTCCTGTGTAAGAGCTGCAGAACAGAGACAACTTTCTTTTGCAAAAATCCTATCTCTTTTCCCTGGTGATTCACTACGTCATATTCAGCACAACTCTCTTTTCAATATGTTGAATTCTCTGAACACCTTGTCAACACATCAGCAAAATCTGGCATGGAAACTGGTTTCGATGTACACCTTGGCAGTGCAACAAAGCATCCGCAGTGAGTTGGGCACGCAAGACCGCATACCGAACATATGGAAGAAATGTATGAAAAACATATTGCTGAATTCAGTGACCAAAGCTGCTGAGTCTGCTGAGAAGTATTTCCGTAAGCGTTTGAGGAGACAACAGAGAAATATGCCAGCACTTCCTGCTATTGTTATTTCCGACGATTCCGATGATGATGTAGAGATTTTGAACTGAAGATCTTGATGTTTGCCATCCTTGCCCCGTTGCCCTTTTGATTCTGGCTTTCGGCTTATTTTCACACACCTTTTTCACCAAACTAGCTCTGTAAATTACAAAGAACTTTGCGCCGAGGTGCCATTACGGGCACGCAGGGCGCAAGACATGAAATGAAATGAAATGACATGAAATGAAATGAAATGCCATGTCCTTGCGCCATAAAATGGCATGTGAGAACTTAGACATGCGTCTGGATGTCCGACAAACTTGGCTATGAAATGATGACATTTTAAGCATGCACTATTTTAACAAGTTCAAGGTTTGCCGGTTTGCCCATGGAATGCACACGTCATTTTGTAAGAGTGATGGGTTGGGTAGAGAGCAATCCTGCAGGGTCATTTTATGGGACTTTCTTCTTGTGTCAGGGATATCGGATATCTTTATCTAGGGGAGTGGGGTACGAACCATGTATCATACCGTAGCTTGTTCTTGCACAACCCCATGGGGGGAATTCCAAAATGCGAAAAAACATCCCACAACTTAAGGCTTGAACATTGCGGGTATAGATCAGCATCTCGGTAAATGTGCTGTGGTGACTGTGATCAAACGAATTTTTATTTCCCCACCTGCCAGGTGAGGGTTGTTAGATTTTATGTCAGTTGCCTCCTCCTCCTCCTCCTGCTCCTCCTCCTCCGCCTCCTCCTGCCTCGTCCTCCTCTCCTCCTCCTCCTCGTCCTCCTTGTCGTCCTCGTCGTCCTTGTCGTCCTCGTCGTCCTGGCTCAACTGCGACCCGCGATCCACAGTGTTCTCTGCCGGACCTCAACCACGACCACCCACGCCCAGTGTTCCCTGCCGGACCTCAACCACGACCATCCACGCCCAGTGTTCCCTGCCGGACCTCAACCACGACCATCCACGCCCAGTGTTCCCTGCCGGACCTCACCCACGACCATCCGCGCCCAGTGTTCCCTGCCGGACCTCAACCACGACCATCCGCGCCCAGTGTTCCCTGCCGGACCTCAACCGCGACCATCCGCGCCCAGTGTTCCCTGCCGGACCTCAACCGCGAGTATCCATGCCAACTGTTCCCTGACATATCTTCTGGCATTCATATCTGGCATATCTTCTGGCATATCTTCTGGCATTCTATCTGGCAAATCTTCTGGCATTCTATCTGGCATTCTATCTGGCATATCTTCTGGCATTCTATCTGGCATATCTTCTGGCATTCTATCTGGCAAATCTTCTGGCATTCTATCTGGCATTCTATCTGGCATATCTTCTGGCATATATTCTGACATATCTTCTGGCGGTGAGGGCCTCGCTTCGGAACGCGTCTTGAGGGATCGCTTCGGAACGCGCTCTCATGCATCGCTTTCGAACGCGCCTCCTCCTCATTATCATTATCATCATCATCATCGTCATCATCATCATCATCATCATCATCAGCATTTGCATCATGCTTCTTCTTCCGTTTATTCCTCTTCTTCTTCTTCTTCTTCTTTTTGGCCATCCTCTTCCTCATCAGCCTCATCCTCCTCATTATCCTCATCGTCAACAGCACGATCATCATCAGCAGCATCATCAAGTTTCTTCTATTTTTCTGCAGCGTATTTATTCTTCTTCTTCGCCGCCAACACCATCATCATCATCATCATCATCGTCATCGTCATCGTCATCATCATCATCATCACCACCATCGTCATCCTCCTCCTCCTCATCATCATCATCATCATCACCATTCTTAGCGTCACCATCATCATCATCAGCATCATCTTCAGATCATCCTGATCATGATCATCATCACCCTCCTCATCATTATCAGCATGCTTCTTCCTTGCTGTCATCAGCTTCATCATCAGCACCACCATCATTATCATCATCAGCAGCTTCCATACCACCATCATCAGCATTATCATCATGTGTGTTCTTCTAATTCTTTTTCTTTGCCGTTTTCCTCATCCTCATCCTCATCATCATCATCATCATCATCATCCTTATCATCATCATCATCCTCATCATCAGGTTCATCATCACCATCACCATCACCATCATCATCATCATCATCATCATCATCATCATTGTCGTCCTCATCATCATTATCATCATCATCATTCATCATTCATCATCGTCATTTACCCACATATATATATATATGTATATATATATATATATACATAGACATATTCACCTTTTGTTCACACGTGCGCAGGTTCCAGTGAAGGTATGTCATGTGTTCGCACTTTCTCATATTGTCTTGCAGCTGGGCCACATGTTCTTGGTCACCTCACGTGCCACCTTACTTTTTTGGCTTCATTCAGTTTTTTTTTTCGTAGCCGTGAAGATCTTGAAGAGATCTTCGGTACTGAGCCATGAAGTGCCTGAAGAAACCGGCCAAAGCAAGGCAAAGACGTGTGTTGAAGCGACCTGCCAAAGATGCCAAAAAGGGTCCTGAGATGAAAGAAGTTCTGAGAAAGAATATAGGAGCAGCAGACCGAGAGACCTTTGTGGCGAAGTTGAGAACATGGGCTGAGAACGAGAGTGTGCCAGGGAGGGTCATTGAAGTCAAGTTGAAACGAAACGATTGGCAGAGACATGGTTTCTACTACAAGTTGTTTTGCCGATCGTGTACCAAGTGCGTCAAAGGTCAAGGTTGGACTGGATGTGGACGATACAGTCCAAAAACGCAAGACATGTTTGTCACTGCCACACCTGTCAATTCTCACGGCGATTTCCAGCACCAATATGGCGAAAGAGAGTCTTCGTTGACTTCGGAAGCGAAGGTAATTCGGCCGCAAAGACAGGAATAGTTTCATATGAGCCACCGCAATCTCCGCTGCCACCCACTGCATACCGCACGGGGTCTGGCCTTGAGAATTTTGGTTTGGTCAGTATTGGCTAAGTTCCCTGTATGGTGGTGTTTGTGGACAATCACACCCTTCATAGGTAGCAGCAAAGACGTCGCGACAGCCAAACGCCATGGTCCTGAAGCACATCCTGGCACCTGCCGCTGTTGCTGCCTATATAATGATGCTTTTTGAAGCCTCAAGAAACAAGCTCCAAATGCAGTAGCCAATTTCCCAAAGGAAGGCTTTGTGAGAGCCAAACGCGAAGGCCGCTGGTGTTCGCTTTTCCCTCAATGCACCCCCTGCTGACGGCCGGTGGCTGTGAATAGGGAAGTTGAAAAGCCTATGAAGAGGTGATCCGTGACACTGTGGCGTAATTTGGCCTGTGATGAACGAATCGGTATAAGAGGTGTTGTTGGCCAACATGGGCCCTGCGAAAGGTAAGTGTGGAGTTCGCGAAAGTGTCGGGAAAGCTTTTTTTATATTCGCGAAGAATGGCCGTTCCCGGATACAGAAATATAAGTTTAAATATAGTTATAAATACAAAGTATATATATATATATACATACGTAAAGAAAATGGATAAAAGTATTTTTGATTGCTTTCTTTTTTTTGTTCCTAGACCTTGTGACTTCTGACATAGATCAAGATTGAGTTGTGTCATTGCCGGTTTGTGTTGCGAACTGCTGAGTTCGCGGTATGCAAATGCAAGGTTGAAATTGCGAATTACCTGGTGAAGACGAAAGGAGCAATGCGGATTCAACACCTGATGCAGTTTTTGAAGACGAAGTTGGGAGCAGATAGGTTGCCTGATGAGAAGGTTGTTGGAACATATTTGAAGAATGTTCGTCTCAGAGGTGGAGAGGCGCGATGAAGCCGTGGTTTGCGTGTACGTTTTTGTCGGCGTCGATAAAGTTGGACCACGCCATCATGATTTGACTATCTTGCTTTGTGACACTTTGATTTGAGTCATGCGTCTCATTTCCACGCAAGCTATACGAAAGCAATGCTGCTAGGTGACAATACAAAGACCTGATTCGCTGACCTGGACAGTGGCCGACTTCGAAGCTATACTAGATTTTTTGCCGGATTGCACCGACAAGGACTGTGATTTGGCATGCGTCCAGGCTGACTTGGGACCAGACCTGGCAGTAGTGTTAACATGTCCTCGGCTCTTCAGAGCCTGAACTGAGCATTGCGTTTCTTTTGCCGTTTTTTTCGCCAAGTAATGTTGCTGAATGGGGGCTGGACGATGTAGGCTTACAAGTTAATAGTTTTTTTCACTGCAAGATACTCAATGGTTAAAAATGCTTCTTTGGAATTGGCTAAGGGCACACCCTTGAGAGGGTTGAGAACACCGCCTTGAAGCTATGCTGTGACGGTGTTTACCGGAGTTCACGGGAAGGCTTTGTTGTGTGCACCTTGGGGGTGCTGGTGAAGTCAGAGGATCCACCCACGAAGCTTCAGTATGGTGCTGATCGTGGTTTCAGCACTTCCTTTTTGGAGCTGCTGGTGGCAATTTGTGCCTCGGAGTCGAAGGCATCGTACCGGCAGCTTTTCCAAGCTTTCTGGAGAGCTGTCCATTCTCTATGCCAGGCGACTGGGGTCAAAGCGGGAGAAACATGTCGCATAGATGCACAGTTCTCTCTCTCTCTCTCTCTCTCTCTCTCTCTCTCTCTGCCTCTCTGTAATTATCGCTCTTCTTTATGCTACCTAGGTGATTGTTGCTTGCCAGGACTTGGGCCCATTCACGGTTCATCAGCTGCACGGAGACTGGCACCTTGGCCTCCGAGCTGCCATCGCAGCTGAATTTCCTGATGCCCGCTACGTTGGGGACTGGAGCCATTTCACTGGTGTTGTGCGTCGCAAAGGGGTCCAGGGCAGCAGCGCTGAGGAGGTGAATATCACTCGCTGGCGTGCTGGGGTTTTTGTGAATCTGCGTGACGAGCTTTCCGACAAGGAGTTGGTGCAGGATCTGGAAAGATTCATACACTGTGCCCGGTGGTTGCCGCAAGTTGTCTTCAGCCTGTACATCGACGAGGTGCTGGCATTCTTGGAGAGCAAAGGAGAACTTCGGGCCGCCTTGCTGCTGAAGCAAACCTACCTTGTACGCTGTGTCAACTGACTGCATGAGTGTGTTTTTCAAAGACAAGTACTTTCTTGTTTCCCATGTTGCTACATCTGCTGAGTCTGTTGTCGACATTGATTTCGAGAGTGCATGTGTTTGACAAAACTGTTGACATATGTTGATAAGACGGTGTGTTGCAAGGATCTGTGAAATTGTTTGCTGGCAATGTTTTGTGCAGGATGATGTTCTGTGGGATGCCAGTTGGAGAGCTTCTTGGGATTGCCAATCCCCAGGAAGCAACTGTGGGTCCCAGCCACAAGAGATATGGCATAAGCATCGGTGGCGAGGAGGCATCAGGCATTTAAAGCTCAGCTTGCCAGCGTTGATCGAAGCTGTTTCGGAGTTTATGTCTTGCAGAGCTGATGTGGCCCTGAAGAAAGAATCGAAGCTGGTGGACGTACCAGGGCGTTATCTGGACCACGATTTTCTGGAAGGAGGTGCCTTGGCCAAGCATGGCCGCAGTGTTGCGACGGAGTTTGTTGCGCAGAAAGGCATTGCTCGTATCGAGCAGGTCGTGGACAGTGAGGCCCACATATTCTTTGTCATGTTGAAGAGTTTGTGGGCGCGCAACGAAAACGAAGATGGCTACCAACAAAGAGCCCAAGTAGAAGTACCGGTAGAGAAGGCTGAGGCGCTGGTGGGCTTCATGTTGAGCACTACCGTGGCCGAGGCGCGGCGGTGGCTGCCACGCTTGGGTCTAGCAGAGCCAGTTGATGTTCATCACCTGAGTGGAGTTTTGTCCAAGTACGCTGTGTGCAGCTTGGGGCCAATGAGTTGTCGGAGTTGGAGATTGGCAGGTCCACCGCCAGAAGCTGGGACAGTTGCAAGTCTCCACTACTGCATCACTTGCTGGTCCTGCAAAACCTACATGTGCAGCGGGGCGTGTGAGCACACATATGGAAGCCTGCTGATGGAGAAATATGTGGATTTGAGTCAGCCTTGGTTGAAAGAGCGAGGTGTGAGAAAGAAGAAGCGGCAGCCTTCGCAGCGGAAAGTGCCTGCTGTGCCAAAGGCAAAGGCAAAGGCCGGGGCACAGTCACCATGGAAAGGTTTGACCAAAGAGGATCGCATTGCTGCGTTACGCGCTTTGTATCCGCGTTAGAGATGTGATAGAGCACCATGAAACCGTCATGGCTACGAAAAGAAAAAAGGAAGGTTGCGACGGGCTTTGGATTTGGATGTGTGACATTGAAATTTCAAAGTTGTTGAAGTTATATCGTTGCTCATCTCAGGAAATGCACAGGAAGCTATTCAATAGATTGAAAAACGTAACCCATTGAGTGCGGATTGCTATGTGTGTCGGTTTGGAAAGAAAACTTGAGGTTGCGACGTGTTTTGTCTGCAGAGTGCCAGCTGAAAGTTTCCCACTTTCATTCTTGGAGTTTGTCTCACAGATGGGAGGGAGGGGTTTGCATTGGACGCATGAGATGGTAGCACACGCACTATTCCAGCAGTACCGTCATGACGGTTTCATGTGTTGAGGGGTTGTGAACTTAGTTATCCGTGGTGGCTGGTTGCATTGCAGCCTTCAAATACTCGGAAGCCCGCGCCTTGGGATTTTCGGAAATGGTTTTTGCAGATGCATGATCCCACGGCATGAAAGCTGACAGCATGAATGTGTAAGCGATAATGTTTATAGACAGTGACAGTTTTTTGTATCAGTTGGACACCGACTTGTCAAGTATGGTTCGGAAGCAGAAGCCAGCCAGTATAGCCTGTGTGTCGAATGGCGTCGCATGCGCCATCCTACAATTTTCCCCTGTGTCTGGACTAAACAATGCTGTGTTACTGCAAAGAAAGCGTTGAAACTTGCGTTTTTTTCTTGGAATATAGAAGACATGCAAGATGCAGAAACACAGGTATAGTGGCAGCCTTCCTCCAGCTGCCGATCTGCGGCTGGCGCTGAGTGTCCTTATTCTGCTCGTGTTCACTGGCGCAAAGCTTCCTGATGCGGTAGCAGATTGGTCGACTGTTTGCTTGCATGATCTGGATATGTATCATTGGGCATCGTGGTTGCAAGAGTCGGTCGTGGCTTTTGGGGTGTGAAAGGGTACTAGACGGGACAAATTGAAAGCAGTCTGCTTGTACTTGACATCAAACATGCTTTGCATGCTTTGATAGATTTTGTAGGTTTATAATGGGAGGATCGCGTGACCAGACATGCATGCTGGCTTGTGCGGGTATCTTTTGTGAATGTGCTGAACCGAAGCTGGGTAGGTATTGTGCATCAGCTTCGAATCAGTAGACAACGGAGTACGACAATTCGCTCGCGATTACTTTCTGCGATTTGGACCGACAATGTCGCAGTGGACGTCGCTGCAGGTGGGTGAAGGCGTTCTTGTGAATGCGTGGCAGCAGCATCATGGCCGTATCGGTATGAGCAACGGAGTGCGCACGGTGCTGGAGCATTTTGCACGGCGAGTGGTGATGAGTGCGCCGGCAGTGCTGAATCATTTGCAACTTGGTGTCCGGTTTAGTTGGGCAAGGCCAGTAGGTTAAGCACATTGCAACATGACATTGCAACATTGCAACATGGCACGTGAACACACATATCGCGATGAAATCTACTGCAGACACGAGCCCGATAATGCATCACCATAAAAAGGTGGAAATGAAAGTGCAGGTAGAGCCGTTGACATCTCCGGTAATGTTAGCAGTGTCATGCGTCAGGTTATCGGAAGTACAAATGCGAAGAGCAGCGCAGGCATCGTGGGGAGGAGCAGACCCATGGTAGCTCTGCATCAGCACAAGGAACCTAGCAATTCTTGCCTTAACAAGACAAGTTGCCAGTAGACACCAGTGAAGACAGTGGATGCAGTCTATCTTCGGTTTCTGTTCGAGCAAAGTCTTCAAGTCGTGTTCATGCGGTTTCTGTCGTTGCAGTCTGATCTCTGTAACGCGCAGAAGTTAGAATGTGACATGTCGAAGGGGTCCTTTTGTTTGACAATTTGCAAGCCTGTTTGGAGGCCTCCCTTCAGACCCCCCGGAAAAAACAGAAGCGCAGAGCATCCTCAGAGGTTCTGCCCTGAATGTTGGAACAGCCACTGACGGTAGACTGTAGGCAAGTGTCATGATGATGACGGACAGGAAGGTTGTAGTGAATTGTGTCCGGAAGACTTGTATGATTTAGTTGGATGAAGCATATTTTGTGGCAATTGTTTGTGCCGGATGTGTGAGGATGGTCGGATGTCTTCTCGGTCGCCGGCTGCGTGTGATGAAGAGGAGATGGCTTGAGTAGCATGTCATGTGCTGTGTTATGGCACAAAGGTGGCTCGGAGTGGAATCAGTGTAGACATGTGATTGGCTCATTGCCGGATTACAACGTGCGCAGGAAACCTTCCGGCGGATCGCAGATTGCATGGTTGAGGATAAGCCTAGTCCGCAGCATGAATGCGACAGCCCCAGGACTGTTCGCTTCAAAGGCGTGCGGTCTGGGGATGCGGCAGCAAACCCATGTTTTTTATTTGTGTCAGCAACAATACGCAGTGCACGAGAGTTTTTGATGCCCCCCATAATTCCTGAAGTTGGATTTGAATGCGAAACCACCAGATGGCTGCGGTCATGATTTTGGTACAGGCTGGCACTGGCGATTGCGTCAGCGGCCCCAAGCGAGTGTTGACGTGGAGGCCTGGTTGTGAGAATCAGAGACAATCTCTGTATGCTGCTGATGATGATGATGATGATGATGATGCTGATGATGATGATGTATGGTAGATGATGATGATGATGATGATGATGATGATGATGTCACACACAACTTTGTCACACACAGCTCTTTCACAGAATCTGTCTTCCACCATCTCCTTTACCTTCGCTGCCTTTCCCCTCCCATCTTCTTGGTTGTTTTTTACTTTTGGAAGAAGTCGGCATGTGGGGTTAGCCTGTCCCAAAAGTGACGACGATGATGATTATGATGATGATGATGATGGTGATGATGATGATGATGATGATGATGATGTCACACACAACTTTGTCACATACAACTTTTTCACACACAGCTCTTTCACAGAATCTGTCTTCCACCATCTCCTTTACCTTTGCTGCCTTTCCTCTCCCATCTTCTTGGTTGTTTTTTGCTTTTGGAAGAAGTCGGCATGTTGGGTTATCCTGTCCCAAAAGTGACGACGATGATGATTATGATGATGATGATGATGATGATGATGATGTGGATATGTATGTTTTACTTAGCTGGATTGAGAAGGTGATGTGAAGGAGGAGGATGATGTCGATGATGAGGAGGATGATGATCTGACACGCCTGATACTGAGTAATCAGTTCGGTCGGATACACAGTATGTATATACTTATATTAATATATATATATATATATTTATATATATATATCTAATTTATATCTACTTAGATAGATCTATATTTATATATATATATATCTAATTTACGTCGCTTCGCGCGAGCACAGCAGGTCACTGGGAAACACAGTTGGCCGGTAATGTGCACATGTATTGACATGTGATCCTTTCTTAGTTATCAAAATCACCAGGATGATGTTGATGCTGACGATGATGGTAATCACGAGCATAAGGATGATTCTGATAATGATGATGATGATGATGATGATGTGGATATGTGTGTTTTACTTAGCTGGATTGAGTAGGTGATGTGAAGGAGGAGGATGATGTCGATGATGAGCAGGATGACGATCGGACACGCCTGATACTGAGTAATCAGTTCGGTCGGATACACCTATATATATATATATACATATATATATATATATGCATAGGGGTCTTTGATCAAGCCCCATGTACATGTACTAGAACAATGATGGTTACACAGAGGGCTAGATGGATTGAAGCACACAAAGAGTTCGGGGAGATTTCAACGGAATGGTCGCGTCCCAATCACATATTAACGGATGTCGAGAGAGTATTGTCCACCGACTCTGCGCAGGCAACGTGTGCGGAGGAGAGAGTCACATATACTGATGGTGCTGGCCCGCGTAGACCCGTGTCACGCGCGGCCCGAAGAAATAATTTGAGAGTCGCTGAGTAGAGGCAACAGCAAGCCATGTTCTGCCGACAGGGTGAGAAATATCAGTTCAAACATATGACAGTAAAGGTTACGTCGGAGAATTGCAGCATAGTTTTCATGGCTGGAAACCGGTGGGCGCCGGCACGGCTTGGCTTGTGACCAAAGATGGTCTCTATGCAGTAGATGGAATGCCAATTCATAATTCTGACACTTGGCAGCCGTGAAGTTGTCGAAAGGCGCAAGGTGCTGCGAAAAGAGGAGCTGGTGGACGCGTGTTGTGTGCACGACCGCAAGTACTTATGCACTGGGGTCTGTTTGATTTGAAGACATGCATGTAATTGGTGAAGGGCAGCTGTTTGATTTGATAGCAATGAATATGATTGTTCAAGGGGGGCTCGTTGATTTGATAGCAATGAATGTAATGGTTCAAGGGGGGCTCGTTGATATGATAGCAATGAATATAATGGTTCAAGGGGGGCTGGTTGATTTGATAGCAATGAATGTAATTGTGCCAGGGGGGCTGGTTGATTTGATACCAATGAATGTAATGGTTCAAGCGGGGCTGGTTGATATGATACAATGAATGTAATGGTTCAAGGGGGGCTGGTTGATTTGATACCAATGAATGTAATGTTCAAGGGGGGCTGGTTGATTTGATAGCAATGAATGTAATGGGGGGGGCTGGTTGATTTGATACCAATGAATGTAATGGTTCAAGGGGGGCTGGTTGATTTGATAGCAATGAATGTAATGGTTCAAGGGGGGCTGGTTGATTTGATACCAATGAATGTAATGGTTCAAGGGGGGCTGGTTGATTTGATACCAATGAACGTAATGGTTCAAGGGGGGCTGGTTGATTTGATAGCAATGAATGTCATGGTTCAAGGGGGCTGGTTGATTTGATACCAATGAATGTAATGGTTCAAGGGGGGCTGGTTGATTTGATACCAATGAATGTAATGGTTCAAGGGGGGCTGGTTGATTTGATAGCAATGAATGTAATGGTTCAAGGGGGGCTGGTTGATTTGATAGCAATGAATGTCATGGTTCAAGGGGGGCTGGTTGATTTGATACCAATGAATGTAATGGTTCAAGGGGGGCTGGTTGATTTGATACCAATGAATGTAATGGTTCAAGGGGGGCTGGTTGATTTGATACAATGAATGTCATGGTTCAAGGGGGGCTGGTTGATTTGATACCAATGAATGTAATGGTTCAAGGGGGGCTGGTTGATTTGATAGCAATGAATGTCATGGTTCAAGGGGGGCTGGTTGATTTGATACCAATGAATGTAATGGTTCAAGGGGGGCTGGTTGATTTGATACCAATGAATGTCATGGTTCAAGGGGGGCTGGTTGATTGATACCAATGAATGTAATGGTTCAAGGGGGGCTGGTTGATTTGATACCAATGAATGTAATTGTGCCAGGGGGGCTGGTTGATTTGATACCAATGAATGTCATGGTTCAAGCGGGGCTGGTTGATTTGATAGCAATGAATGTAATGGTTCAAGCGGGGCTGGTTGATATGATACCAATGAATGTAATGGTTCAAGGGGGGCTGGTTGATTTGATACCAATGAATGTAATGGTTCAAGGGGGGCTGGTTGATTTGATAGCAATGAATGTAATGTTCAAGGGGGGCTGGTTGATTTGATACCAATGAATGTAATGGTTCAAGGGGGGCTGGATTGATTTGATAGCAATGAATGTAATGGTTCAAGGGGGGCTGGTTGATTTGATACCAATGAATGTAATGGTTCAAGGGGGGCTGGATGATTTGATAGCAATGAATGTCATGGTTCAAGGGGGGCTGGTTGATTTGATAGCAATGAATGTAATGGTTCAAGGGGGGCTGGTTGATTTGATACCAATGAATGTAATGGTTCAAGGGGGGCTGGATGATTTGATAGCAATGAATGTCATGGTTCAAGGGGGGCTGGTTGATTTGATAGCAATGAATGTAATGGTTCAAGGGGGGCTGGTTGATTTGATACCAATGAATGTAAGGGTTCAAGGGGGGGCTGGTTGATTTGATACCAACTCTTACATCAAGTACAACAAGGCTTTTGTTTCATATATTCACCTTCATTTTCTGTGGCAGGCGTGGGACCTTTTGGCATCGACCTTCATTTTGCGTGGCAGGTGTGGCACTTTTGTACATGGAGTGTCCTTTTACGTGGCAGGCGTGGGACTTTATGACATGGTTGAAACGAGTAAAATTCTCATACGAGGCGTTTTTTTGTGTTGGTCTCGCTTTGGAACGCGTTTTTCTTCCAAAGTCTCGCGCCTGTCAGTAAATCTGATGTGTGTGTGTGTATGGCTGTGTTCTGAAGTGATGTTTGATTTTGTGTTCTGAAGTGATGCAAAATGGCTGTGTTCTAAAGTGATGCCTGAGAGTGTGTTCCAAAGTGATCCTGTTACCCTCCCATTCTATCTGGCATATCTTCTGGCATTCTATCTGACATATCTTCTGACATTCTATCTGACATCTTTTCTGACATTCTATCTGGCATATCTTCTGGCATTCTTTCTGACATTCTATCTGACATCTTTTCTGACATTCTATCTGGCATATCGTCTGGCATTCTATATGGCAGATCTTCTGGCATTATATCTGGCATATCTTCTGGCATTCTATCTGGCATACCTTCTGGCATTCTATCTGGCATTCTATCTGGCATATCTTCTGGAATATCTTCTGGCATATCTATCTGGCATATCTTCTGGCATATTTTATGGCATTCTACCTGGCAAATCTTTCCCTGCCGGACCTCATGTAGGAAGATATGGGACAAAGAATGTGCAGAAGAAAGTTAGAAAGAATGTCAGACAAGTATGTGATATATTACTTGCGAACTTGCAGGTGTGTGGTAGTGTGATCAGTCAATTTGGACGGAGGTGTGCTGGTTGATTTGCGTCGTGGTGGTGGCCTAGAGGATGCGGACTGGTGGCTAGCCATCTATGTCATGCTGACGCGTGCCCGCAAACTGAAGAATCTCATCTTGCTGGGGTTCACGGAGCAAGTGGAGGAGCTTTTACGCAAAGGCCCTCCTACCTACTTGCGAGAACTGACTGACAAGTTGGAAGCCAAAGCTGCTTCGACGCTGGAGCGGCTGCAGTCCTGGCCTGTCTATGATGCATTGCAAGCATCCTGACACAGTGCTCTGCCAGTGGGACCTAATCGGTTTTGATTGAAGAGGTCTGGTGGAGAAATAGAGAGTTGCAGCTGCAGCGATCTGATGAAGTAACACTGGCATGGTTTTGTCGAGTTTACACGTGAGCTTGCGAGCCTTTGACTTTGGTTCAGGGGTCCACTGGCTTGGTTCAGTCATGTTTGTACAAACATGTTTGACAGGCGGCGTGCTGACATGTTTGGGCATGTTTGTTTGTTTGGCTCAGGTGGTCCACTGCCCTGTTTGGTCATGTTTAAACAAACCTGTTGAGAGCTCTGGAGTTTACTTCACATGGTCCACTGACATGTTTATATCCTGTTTGACAGTCTGACCTGTACAATGACCTGCCAGGTGAAACAAATGATTGGGATAGTTAGTTGGGCAAAAGTCCCGTGACAAAAGCTTCAGACAAAAGTGCTGTCAACAAGCTGTTTTGAAATGTCATGGTGGGGATCACTCGAAGTAAAGTAATTTTTTGCTGGAAGAGGGCAGACATTTACAAGATTTGATTTACTAAATGCCAAAAACCTGGAAACTAACTCATAGTCAGTTTTGCTGTCATGTCTACCTCTGTTCGTTTTTTCTGCGGAAGTATTTCGGCAAATGTTCAACCCCAGGAAGTAGGATCCAGCAACACTGAATCTTTGCTCAAACCTCCAAGGGTCGGGCATGACAAGATGATATGTTTTCCATTGAATGCGTTTTCCTTTTCAATAAGCTGCTGTGCCTTCGAAAAGTCAGCGTTTTTACAGTTTTGACTCCGGTTCCGTGCTTTCCATTGCTCGTTGCATGTTTTAAGAAAAGATAAAACAGGTGACACCGTTACCCCTACGCAGGTGCCCGCACATGCCCTGAAAATTGTATTCCGGCATCGCTAAAGTTAAGAACCTGTTTCCTTATATGCTCTTATATCGGTCTATATCAGAAAATAGCGACTACTTTTCATTTTTCAAGCTTTGAAATGGACATAGATGATTTGTTCATGATTTCAGCAAAACATTTTTTTGGAGGCCGGTATATCAGAAACAGATTCCGTACCCAGCAAAAGTGTATAAACAATAAACTAAAAAACGCATATACCCGCACAAATATGTTTTGTCAACTTTGATGCCACACTGGCCGCCCCCAGGTAGTCGGGGAGGCTGATGGTTCCTGCTGACCGACCAACAGTCAGAGATTAAGAGGGGTGCCTCCAATTTGAAATGAAACGAATCAAAACCATTACCAAAGGGGGTGCTTTTGCGAAAACGCCTGTGGACACCTCATGTTATTGTTTTTTGCACTTCATCAACAAAATTTTGGAACCGTGCCTCACCCGTAATCTGAAATCGCCTCGCTGGACTTAGTACTTGAGGCCAGGGGGACGGTACGAAAGCTAGCAGGGTTGGGGCAGGGTGGTAATCATGAAGGGGGATTAGCAAGGTGAAGTCGGAATGCGGCAACAGTCTTACATTGTTCCCGAGAGCGTCTGAGCGCAGGGTTTTTCCAATATAGTGGGGGTCTGTCTCTCATCTTCTCATCTTCACATCTTCTCACTTCACATCTTCTCACTTCACATCTTCTCATCTTCACATCTTCACATCTTCTCACTTCACATCTTCTCATCTTCACATCTTCTCATCTTCACATCTTCTCATCTTCACATCTATCTGCTCATCTTCACATCTGCTCATCTTCACATCTGCTCATCTTCACTTCTTCACATCTGCTCATCTTCTCATATTCACATCTTCACATCTTCATCACATCTTCACATCCTCACATCTTCACATCTTCTCCTCTTGCCCTCTTGCCCTCTTGCCCCTCTTGCCCTCTCCTTCTTTTCTATTTCTCTTCTGAAGGCGGGGGCAGGGGCAGTGCCAACGAGGGTTCGATCGTCAAAAGCTGAGGTAAAATTGCGAGTTCAAGTCGTCCCGCGCAACACTTTCGCACGAGGTTCGATCGTCAAAAACTGGGGTAAAATTGCGAGTTCAAGGTGTCCCGCGCAAACCCTTTCGCACGAAATGAGGTTCGATCGTCAAAAACTGAGGTAAAATTGCGAGTTCAAGTTGCTCCGCGCAACCCTTTCGCACGAAACGAGGTTCGATCGTCAAAAAGTGTGTAAAAACTTTTGTGTGTGAAAGCGTCTGTGTGTGTGAAAGTGTTTGTGTGTAAAAGTGTAAAAGCGTCTATGTGTAAAAACGTCTGTGTGTAGAAGTGTTAGTGTGTAAAAGCGTCTATGTGTAAAAACTTTTGTGTGCAACAGTGTCTGTGTGTGTGTGTGCAAGCGTCTGTGTGTAACTGTGTGTGTGCAAGCGTCTGTGTGTAAAAACTTTTGTGTGCAAAAGTGTCTGTGTGTCAAAGTGTTTGTGTGTAAAAGCTTTTGTGTACAAAAGTGTCTGTTTGTCAAAGTGTTTGTGTGTAAAAGCGTCTGTGTGTAAAAGCGTCTGTGTGTAAAAGCGTCTGTGTGTAAACGCGACTGTGTGTAAAAACGCCTGTGTGTAAAAGTGTCTGTGTGTCAAAGTGTTTGTGTGTAAAAGCGTCTGTGTGTAAAAGCGTCCGTGTGTAAACGCGTCTGTGTGTAAAAGCGTCTGTGTGTAAAAGTGTCTGTGTGTAAAAGTGTTAGTGTGTAAAAGCGTCTGTGTGTAAAAGCTTTTGTGTGCAAAAATGTCTCTGTGTAAAAGTGTTTGTGTGTAAAAGTGTCTGTGTGTAAAAGCGTTTGCGTGCAAACGTGTTTGTGGAAGCGTTGGTGTGTAACAGCTTCTGTGTGTAAAAGTGTTTGCGTGTAAAAGTGTCTGCGTGTAAAGCGTCAGGGTGTAAAGCGTCTGTGTGTAAAGGAGTCTGTGTGGAAAAACCTATGTGTGTAAAAATGTCTGTGCGCAAAAGCTTCCGTATGTAAAAGTGTCTGTGTCTAAAAGCATCTGTGTGTAAAAACGTCTCTCTGTCAAAAGTTCTGTGTGTGAAAAACTGTACAAAAGATACGATGCAAACTACTGTCTTGTACTTGTGCTATATTGTCTTGATACTACTCTTTTCCACTGCGTATAACACATCTTTAATATATTGTCTTGTAATATGGTGTCTCCATACTAACAAGAGAAGACCCTGCTCCTCTACGCTCTCGGGCCATCCGTCGTCTAGTTTTTTGGAGTTGCTGCAAGTCACAAACAGCGCCAATCTTTTAATGTTGACGAGTCGACGAGTTAGCTGACCAGAACCATGAGGGAAACTGATGATGACCCAAGTGATGGCAACAGGAATGAGTTGATGACAATGATAATGAAGACGAACAGGATGAGGAGGATGATGATGAAGACGATGGGGATGATGAAGATGATGAGGATGCTGAAGATGAGAATGAAGATGAAAATGAGGATGGTGAGTATGATGAGCCGGGTTGTTGTAGGGTTCCAAAATGTATTGAGCCCAGCAAGCGACACCCCCCAATGCAGTAATCGTCTCTCGCCAACTGTTGTAAGCAAAAGAAACGCAATATCAAAAAAAAAACGCCCCCCCCAATGGAAACCCGAATCTGCATAAAGATGTTCGAGACAATGCAACATATGTATGATGATGATAAGGATGATGATAAGGATGATGATGAAGATAATGATGTTGTTGACGATGATGATGATGATGATGATGATGGTGATAATGATAATGATGAAACGGATGATGATGATGGTGATGATGATGACGATGATGATGATGATGCTGATGATGAGGAGGAGGAGGAGGACGAGAAAAAAAAAAATGATCATTTGGAAACCGGCAAGTTTCCGATGATTATTTTATAGAGTTGTTGGTTGGTTTACCGCACATGACGTCCTGAAGATGAAATATTGAAGAGGACGACCCTATACCTGCAGAAAACCAATGGCGCAGCGGGACCAGGGGATGAGGATGCTGATCAACCATGAGCAGGACGAAGAGGATGATGATGATGATGATGATGATGATGATGATGTGGATGCGGCGGATGATGGGGATGATGATGAGGAGGATGATGATGATGATGATGATGATGATGAGGGTGCTGAGGATGAGGATGATGAGGGTGAGGATGAAGATGAAAATGAGGATGATGACCCTCTACCAGCCGGAAATCTCCCCTCAGGGGGGCTCGGGGGGGACCAGGGGGGGATCGAACCTTGGCCTGCCGGGGTGGGGGGACTGGAAAGTTTCAGGGTTTCTAATGGCCCTGCTCCCTGCTTATTCCTTGCTAAAGCAAGAACAATTTTAGCTAGCGCAGCTAGCTTTCGTGAAAAACAAAAACAACAAGATCTCAAACCTTATCTCCCACGTGTTTTCCAACGTCAACACGTGCAAACTCCAACACCAATATTTCTGAATTGCAAAACGCAAGTCCCGATGATGCAACAAACGTAGTCAAAGTAAAGTCATATTGGCCCTCAGCTGCTCTACACACTCATTGAAACACAACACATCCGGCAATTATTACGACCGACCACAGGGAACTTTTTCGCAAACACGCAACTTTTGCCACGCCAAAAACATCCAAAAACAAATTTGATGCAGGAAATATATACTTGCAAAAATCGAAACGATGGTCAATGGCCAGGATAAAATTATCGTTCAACAAAACGATACGGAAACAGGTGCGAAACAGAAGGCAATACAGAAACATCAAAAAATTACAAAAACCATCATACAATTGGCACAACTGTAAATATTGCCGCCGCGTATTTTTCACCATAATGTTTTTTTTTCAGTTAAAAAAATAAATGGCAACACCGTGACAGCACTGTGATCACACCGGTGTTTACCATGCATCCCATGTTATCTAATGTTTGCTGCCGCGACATGGCTAGATTCAGGTCACAAAAAAAATAAAAAATCATTGACAGCATGGCAACGCTGAAAAAAAATAGTGGAACCGCACAGGCAGGGCAGCCAGTTGCCGGCCCTTTCTTGCCCGGTTGTTTTGGCCAGCCTCTTGCAACCACCGTGGCGTATTTTCGACCAGACATGCGTAATTTTTTGTTAGCCTAAGTCATTTGTAGTTTTCTTTTTCCCTTTCCAGTGAGTCATATATTGGCCACAAGTTGTAAACGGGCCTTTGGGACCCTGTGCTGTTTGAACCGACCCAAACCAACCCTGAACAAACTGCACTCCAACGCTTAAGAAAACCCTAAATCTATCGTAAACCAGTGTTATGACAACATCCAGTGAATTGTTTTTAAAATTAGCACAGGTTTGGCCCCACTTGCGTTCTATATGTTGGCAAAGTACGGGTCGTGCAGCATATGCACCCTGAGTACCACACACAACTTACAGCACCACACGGGAAAACAGGTATGTAACCTGTTTAGCGCTTCTGCTTTGGGGGCCCATCCGACCCTCCGGTTTTTTATTTGAATTTGCACGCTTATGAATAGGGTATTCGACCTACATATATGCCAATGTGTATGTACACAAACATACGTTCATAGACACAACATTGAGCACATAAAAATATTTTTACATACATATCCATATAAAAGAAAAAAATGCATTGCGTACGCCGTGCGGCGAACCCATTTAAGGCACAGGCCGGTAAACAGGATGGCATTATTCAAAATTAGTTAGCGGCGCTATTGTAATGCCTACTGTGGCCCAACAAATTTGCACAAAATTTGGCATACATTCCATCCAAAATTGAAAAAAATCGTTTCATCCTCCCAGTCTCCCATTGCGCTGTATCACCAAAATAAAACGATTTTTGAAGCTCAAAAATTTGGAGGTGTTCCAGGTGGAACGCGGCCAGAAGGATTCCAGTTCAATAAGCGTTTGGTCCATTTACGGCCACGAAGGTTTGCAACATAATTTGCAAATACCCATACATATCTGTGCTTCGGGAACAAGATGCGCAACACGTTCGTGCCAAACGTGTCGGATACAGTGCCAGGAAACATCCCAACTTATGCCTGGTGGTGGCCCAACATTTCTCAAAAGTTTCGGGGCTTGATATGACAGCGTTGTAAGTCCTCACTATGGATCGCCCTCAGCCCGGCTCCAAAACTTTTGAACAAACGACTGAAGTCACAAGTGCGTGGAAATATGGAAGCGTTCGATGGATGGAAACATTTTTGTCACATAAAATTGTTTGATTGGCATGAAAATTGTTGTTTGCAGCTTGAATGAGGTACTCTTTGTCGGCGTTTGTGCGCTTGGATCCCAAAGACGTTAGGATGCATCTAAACCATTAGTGCGATTGCTCAAAGTTCAAATTTTTGTAGTGTTCACCGCAACTGGTCGTTGAAAATGGTGGCGGCGGCGCTTCCGTGGTTGCAATGACCGTTTTAGACACATTCAATCGCAACCCAACACCTTCCAATGTGTCCACCAACGTGTCCAGCAGGTAGACAAAGTTCCCGACGTGTTTGCAAACAGAAAAATGGCATCAGCAAAATCTCAAGCCCAACAAATGCAGCATGCCATCATGCAAATCGAGTCCATGTTGTTCCACTGTTCGCATCGATTGCTGCATGCTCTCTTGACGTGCAGCGCAGAAAAGACGTGGGCTCAGAACGCAATCCTGACGTACACCTGCATTGGCATCAACCAAGTCATTCCTTATCCGACTGTCCAAAAGCTTGCCCATGTTGGTTCGAAAAAAAAACTACACCAGGTGATTAGAAACGCCTTGACTACGCAATGCAACTCAAAGCGGTGGCCAATGCACCTTGTCAAACGCCTTCGATAAATATAAATATGAGTAAAATTTAAAAAAATAGATGCAAGGCAAATTTTAAATTCGAACATAACAGTATTTAAAAGTAAACCTCCATGTAAGTATAAACAAAAATAGAAGCAATCATATGAATATAAATATATGTATGAAAATGAACAATAAATTAAAAACAAATATGAATGCAAATGTACATGTAAAATATGTAAATGTAAATGTAAATGTAAACGCAAATGCAAATGTAAATGTAAATGTAAGTGTGAATGTAAATGTGAATGTGAATATGAATGTGAATGTAAATGTAAATATAATTGTGCATGCAAATGTGAATCCAGACGTAAAAACAAATATAGTGACGGACATACACTCAGGAAATAATTTGGAAAAAAAATGATGCCACAAGCGATCTCACACTTGCAAAATCACCAAATCTCACACTTTAGAAATTCCAATTTTGCATTGAACCACACCGTGCCCTGCAGAAGCCTCACGCTTAGAACATCCTGTAGACATAGTCAATCATAGTCATATATTTTGTGTTAAAAACATATATTTTGATTGTTCTTCACAACTGGTTGAATGCCACTGGCATCATACCCTTGGGAAACTTCACACTTAGAACATCACAAAACTTTGAAAACCATAGGAGAAACTATGTGTAATTGGATTATATATATACATATACACGCACACCCCGTATTCAGCGATACAAGGTACGGTCAAAAACTTGCTGTATACTACTTTCCCAGGAGAGTTTTTTTGGCGTCTGGAAAATGCACAAAACACTGTGTAGTGATAGGGCCCCTCCAAAAACGATACCTATAATTGGGCATAATGTCCACCTCTGAATTCGTTTTGTACAAAGTTACGTGCATGGAAGGCGCTAAATTAGCGATACCCCTAGCGATACCTTAGCGATGCCCATTTGTTCAAAAAGTAACCCCAGACCAGACCACAAAAAGATCCTTTCCTTTTTCCTTTCCGTTTTTCCCTTCCTTTGCCGTTACTCCTGTTCTTTTCTCTTCCTTTCCTCTTCCCTCCTTTCCTTTTCTTTTTCCATTTTTTTTCCATTCCTTTTCCTTTCCTCTTCATTTCCTTTCCTGTTCTTCTCCTCTTCCTTTCTCTTTCGTTTCCTCTTCCCAATCCTTTTCCTTTCCTTTTCCCAATCCTTTTTCATTCATCTTCCCAATCCTTTTCCTTTTCCTTTTCCCTTCCTTTCCTTTTCCTTTCCTCTTCCTTTCCTTTTCTTTTCCTCTTCCCAATCATTTTCCTTTCCTTTCCCTTTTCCTTTTCCCTTTCCTTTTCCTTTCTTCTTCCGTCCCTCTTCCATGCCTCTTTTTGCAAAAACATGGGTAGTCATAGGCCGCCTCCAGACACCCAAATTTCGGGAACCAAACGAAGACATTAAGTTTTGACGATTGAATATTGATTCAAGTACGCTTTGGTGTTGATGTGCATGGGGATTTCAAATGTGCTTCGAGTTAAGTTCACATCTCAAATATTTCTGAATTAAGTCAATAGATTACCCGTCTCACATTGGATTAAAAATTTGGCGGGCAGTTATATAGATATAGATATATATATATTCCAGCATTCTTCTGTGGAGACCCCACACCTTAGAACATCCCGTATCGAATCGCGCTTGAATATTGATTCAACTACGCTTTAGTGTTGACGTACATGGGGATTTCAAATGTGCTTCGGGTTAAGTTCACTTTCAAAAAAATCTGAATCAAATCCCTAGATTACCCGTTCGCCAGTGAAGGCTGTATACAAATTTAAATTATATGCTAGCATTCTGCTGTGGAGACCTTGCACTTAGAACATCGCATATTGAACCGCGTTTGAATATTGACTCAGCTACCATATGCTAGCATTCTGCTGTGGAGACCCCGCGCTTAGAACATCGCATATTGAACCGCGTTTGAATATTGACTCAACTACCCTTTACTGTTGATGGACGTGGGGATTTCAAGTGTGTTTCGGGTCAAGTTCACATCTCAAAGATTTCTGAATCAAATCAGTGGTTTTACATGTATAATTTTTTTAAATATATGCTAGCATTCTGCTGTGGAGACCCCGTGCTTAGAACATCCCATATTGAATCCCGCTTGAATATTGTGTCAACTACGCTGTGGTGTTGATGCACGCGGGGATTTCAATTGTGCTTCGGATTAAGGTCACATCTCAAACATTTTTGAATCAAATCAGTAGGTTTTTGTTATATATATATAATATAATCCAAGATTTAAAAGGTATGCTTTCATATCGTTCTATCTTATGCCAAAGGCCTTGGCGGTTTAAGGTGGCAAACTCGGTGGCGGTGGCAGTTAGATATGGCAATGTGGGTGGCAGTTTTAGTGGCAATGAAGAGTTGGTGGCAAGTTTGATGGCAGAATGTGATGGCAAAAATGGTGGCAACCGTATTTTGGTGGGAAAGGGGGTGGCAACTTAGCATGGCAAAAATAGATGCTTACATCAACTATAGAGAGAAATGTTGACAAAAATCATGCCAACCCTATTGTACCTTCCAGCGGAGGCACGCCCACCGACCCTATGAATAAAACAAGAAACCAAGCAAATATGATAGGCTGGCATGTTGTTTACAACTATCACTTTGATGGTGGCGCAAAAGTAGCTTTAGCCCAGCGCACGCTTGTCCTTTCAAAACAATCCGCACTAGTTTTTGGTTGCCATCATTGCCCGTCAAAAAATAAGGCTTATTTTTGTCAAAAATAAGGTTTATTTTGGCAAAAATCGACCTTATTTCTTGACGGGCAGGTGGGCAGCTGCCTGGGCAATAATTTGCTCAACATTTTTTCCCGTGCCCCACAATGTTACAGCATGGCTTAATTAAACACAGAAAACCATTAGACGAAAGGCAATTGCTGACCAAGTGAGCTGTAAACACAACAATTTCTGAGCACTAAGTTTGATCATTCGACACCACAACAATGTGATTGAAAATGTTCACTTGTTTTGCACATGACACAGTTTCAGAAGCCGCTTGTGCAGAAGCCGCTTGTGCAAGCCAACAGCTGCATACAATATCCTGTGGCCATGCAATGTGCCATCTGCTTTTCCCACCTACGGGTCCAGTCTTTAGCCCTTGCCTCAATTTGTGCCATAGTTTTGCTACCTGTGTTGTTATTGGTTTTGCCCGCAATGCCAGTTTGCCCTTTCGTTGACGCGTGAGTTGCCAAGGGCTTCTGCTCGCAACCCAAATTTTGCCATTGAATTTGCCGCCCGTGTTTTTACCCCCGCTATGTATTTGCTAGTGTTTTTTGCCACCGATGTTGCCATTACCTTTGCCCCCGTCAGTTTTTTCCATCCATTCCATGTTGCCCTGCAGATTGCCACCGCCATTGCCATTGCTTTTGCCCTCGAGGTTGCCATGCTTGTTGCCATCAAATTTGGGCGCTTAATAGAGCATTGGTTTTGAATTTTAGAGAATATATATAAATATATATATATTCCAGCATTCTGCTGTGGAAACCCCGCACTTAGAACATCCCGTATTGAATTGCGCTTGAATATTGATTCAACTACGCTATAGTGTTGATTTACATGGGGATTTCAAATGCGCTTCGGGTTAAGTTCCTATCTCAAAGATGTCTGAATCAAATCAATAGATTACCCGTTCCACATTGGATTCAAAATTTTGCTGCCAGTTAAATCTGTATACATATAAAAAAAAATAAACACCGGCATAGGCCCCAGATAGAAACGTTTCAGAAACGCCTTTTTTTGCCGTGCGAATTGGTTGCGACAACAGCGGAACAGCTGGTTCCCCCACGTTGGAACCAACGTGTCCCAATCTTAGAACCACGGGTTCCCCGTTCAAGAAACTGCTAGTTCCCCAACGCTTCCCAATCCTAGAAACACTGGTTCCCCGTTCAAGAAATTGCTAGTTCCCAAACGTTCGAGCCAATGCTTCCCAATCTTGGAACCACGGGCTCCAAGTTCTAGGAACTAGCGGTTCCCAAACCAGGGAATCAATGCTTCCCAATCTTGGGAGCACATGTTCCAGGTTCGAGGAACTGTTCGTTCCCAAACGTTGGAACCAATGCTTCCCGCCAGAACTGGTTTCACCCCTATCGCATGTCAACGTTGAAGCTTCAAGAAGCTCTGCAGTGCACAATCCATGTTCGTGCCCAACATAATCCTTTGCAATGCAGTGGCTTCCACTGTGGACAGCAGCCTGCACAGCAGCCTGCGGACAGTGCAGCCTGCACAGCACCTTTGCCAAACCTCGTCACCGCACTCTGGGCACCACCCAGCCCCTTTCCCAGAGTTCGCCACCGCACTGTCCAAGCACCCTGCACCCAGCAACCCTGCACAGTACCCTGCGCCACCACGCTCTGGCCAGCAGCCTGCGCAGCACCCTGCACAGCACCCTGCACAGCACCTTTGCCAGACCTCGCCACCGCTCTGGACAGCAGCCTGCACAGCACAGCACCATGCCAAAGTTCGTCCCCCCTGCAGCACCTTTGAAAATTTCTGTGCACAGTTCCCTCGCGCAGCCAGCAGCCTGCTGCACAGCCTTTGCCAGACCTCGCCAGCCTGCAGCACGCTGCACAGCACGTTTCCCAGACTTTGCCACCGCTGCGAACAGCAGCCCCAGCCACAACCTGTAGCCAAGCAATGTTGGAATCCCAGTCCGGCCCACATGCCAGCCGGCCTTTCACCACAATCCCATACAGTTCCAACACCACATATCCCACTTATCTTCTCCGCCTTCTTCTCCTCCGCCGTTTGCGGCTCCCTCTGCGTTTGTCCGCCCGCAGTGCCGGTGCTGTCGCGCTCCTGACTCCCTCGGCGACCACCGCGCTGCATGCCCACAAGCCACAATTCTGAGAGGAAGGGGTGTCCCTTTAGAACGAGCGGCAGCCACAATCTGCAGAGAGGCCGGGGCCCGAGTCACAACCCACACCCGAGTCGCCGACCTCAACCTCGACCAGCTCCAGCGCCACCGTGACCGAAGGATTGAAGACATCGCCAACGGCCTGAATCTTTGTGGTGGGGCCTAACTTGCCATTGGCACAACATTAGTCTCCCCATTAACTCGGGCAGGGCAACCCCGCACACATGCAGGCACTTGCCGGGGGGCTGCCGTGCAAACAGCACGCAGGAGCAAAGAACGAACCTATCCGGAGCTGCTTACAGCCAGACGATGCAAGCTCGTTGTGCTGGCCATTGAAGCGGGGGGCCGCTGGAGCCAAGAAACAAATTTTGTGCGCTCCTTAGCCAGATCCAGAGCCCGCCAGGCCCCAGACATCTTACAGGCAGCCATCCGCGTCTCCAGGTCGTTTGCCCTGCTCAGCCACGCCCATCACAATGTCCAGCCAAATCCTTGCGGAAACCCTGCCAGCCGCCTGCCCCCACAAACCTGGATTTTGCATATCTGGAGACTGGCCACTATAAAACAATCTGCCATTGCACATCTGGAGACAGGCCAGTATAAAAACCGTCCAAAGAATCGGAGATTCTCGCAGCTAAAAAGGTGCGTGAGAAAAAATAAGAATATATAATAATTATACAACATTTAATATAAATGTATAAATCTCAATATATAAATGTTTGAATTTGTAAATGTATGCGTATAGAAATTTACCAGTAGTACCGCACAAGGCGGTGGCGGAAATTTCAAAAATGGGAAACGTATAGGAGAGATTGGTTGTTGCGAGTCACGGATGGCAGAGCGAAGCCACTGATGGACCGACAGGTGGTTGAAGTCTCCTCTCTTTCTCTCTCTCTCTCTCTTTCTTTCCCTTTCTCTAACTATCTACCTGCCTCTATCTCTCTATCTCTCTATCTCTCTATCTCTCTATCTATCTATCTATCTACCTATCTATCTATCTCTCTATCTCTCTATCTCTCTATCTCTCTATCTCTCTATCTCTCTATCTCTCTATCTCTCTTTCTCTCTTTCTCTCTTTCTCTCTTTCTCTCTTTCTCTCTTTCTCTCTTTCTCTCTTTCTCTCTTTCTCTCTTTCTCTCTTTCTTTTCTTTTCTTTCTTTTCTTTCTTTCTTTCTTATCCATCTCTCTCTCTCTCTCTCTGTCTATCTGTCTGTCTGTCTGTCTATCTATCTATCTGTCTATCTGCAAGCTTGAAAACGAAGCTATTCTGGGAGATTTCCGCAGTTTTTGAACTTGACAACATCCAAAACGAAGCTATTCTGCGAGACTTCCTCAATTTTTGCACTTGACAACATCAAAAACGAAGCAATTCTGCGAGACTTCCTTATTTTTCTAAGTTGACAACATCAAAAACGAAACAAATCTGCGAGACTTCCTTCAAACATAGAAAGTTGAGTGCAGAGCTGTCGGCCTCGTACCAATGCGTTTTGCGATTTTTCTACTCCATCTGTCTAAACTACTGCGCCTGCCACGAAAAAGTGATGCCAGGTCATACGAAGTGTTGCACCTGTCGCGCAAAATCATCTCAGCAAACCTGAAGATCTGAGGCTCCGAAATGCAACACCTCTCAGGAAATCAGCGCCCGGACCTCCTAACAGCTCTGATGAACATGTCTCTTGTACTGTGCCTGCCACGGAAAATGCATCTTTGCAGATCTTTGCAGATCCTCTTCAAATGTCCCATGCTTGCCATGGGTTTTGGAAATGCTACAAAACCCTCACGTTTTGCTCACTTTTGACAAGGTCCACAATCCCTTGCGCCTGCCACGCGAAACGGCATCTGAACGCCCAAAAGTGGTCCGAACCCACGGTGTTTTTCTCATTTTGACTTCGAAATGTGCTTCGCGCCGCAACGGCGTGCACTTTTTCGACATCGCAACTTCCAAAAGTGGTCAGAACTTGTACGCAGATTGCAAAGGTGTATAATTTCACGTTTCATGTTTTGACAATGTGCACCTCAATGCTCGAAGTGGACCATGTCAAATTTTGCAAGAATAGTGCGACCCTTCAAACGTCCATTCAACACCCGTAATCTTGACTAATTACTGGCATTACAAACTGTTTGTGGCACCTGTTTGTGGCACCATGAAAGCTGAACCGACGTTGTGTGTTTGTTGCCAGTGTTTCGTTGTAGTGCACGCGTCGAACATTCAAGTCACAAGAGCGTAGGTATGCGACTATATTTTTAACTCGTCAGGGCTAGTGAATCAACAATGGCAATGCGGGATAAACAATCAAAGTGTGAGAAGTGATTGTGTTCAATAACGCCATTGCTTGGAACGCATGAAATGTCTCGCATGTTTGTTTTTAACAAACAAACTGAACATTTTTTTGCCCAAACGCCTTTGGCAAGATGATCAAGGTGCAGCGCGAATCAGATCAGCTAGCCATGGTTCGACGTTCCAACAATATCTTTCCAATGCTAAACAATTTTGTGACCAATCATCGGCAACAATTCTTGAAAACCGGAACCGGGACATCCCAGTTCAGAAAAACGTATATATCTGTACGGTTGAGTTTCTGGAATCTGTAAAATCCAAACGCGAGCTGTGATGGGTTTGTCTCCCAGGGCACATGTGCCTCATTTGTTGGCCCCTGATCCGTTCTATTTCAAGGCCACGGACGACAAATTGAGTTCCACATGCGCAATTTGGTAAAATGGCTCTTGATCCGTTTTCAGTTTTCGAGTACTTTGCCGTGGTTGCAGGGATCTCTGTGCGTTCCACCTCGACCAGATGAACCACGGATTTTGAAGACGATTCTTCAGGACAGTTTGCACGTTCACATCCAATTCGTCATGAAAAATAAGTTATATCTAGTTGATTTTTAATCTCACTTTTGGTTGGTTAATTTCGGCACCGGAGTAAACCAGTGGGAGTCATGGAGGTAGCGGCAGGATGTGTTGGGATTTCACTCTCATATTGGCCCGATTGCAAGTGGAGTAGCAACGAGGCAATGATGCGGCAGGCTGCATGGGACTCTGAGGCTGAAGATGCCAAGGCGGTGGAACAAGACATGTTTCTTCAGCAGTGAAGTGTGGTCTCAAAAAACGCATGGTTGGATGATTTGGATGAGTATTATTCTGCTAAATGGTGCCAAGATCAATTTGGCAAACGTGTCGCAGTTGTAGCCCCTGGAGAGGCTATGATTGGGCCTGGTGCTGGTGGATGTGGAATGGCAGCCCTCTTCAAGGTCCTCGATCCTTTGGGAAAGGCACGGCCGGAAGCGACAAAAAAACAACATGTAAGAAAAAATTACTGAGATGTTCAACAGATGTGTGGTTAAATGGGTTAGCGACCTTGAGAAACATGAGACGTGGGGATGTGACTTTGGCGAATGCAGGGCTACGTTCTTGACACGGACCTTTTGCAGCTGACGAAGGTCTTATTTTTTTTCTTTCTGGCCAGCCAACCGTGTCTAGAACGGATGAAATGCTGCAGTTTCAACATGGAAAGGTTGATTGGATTTTATGCGTGAGCGGTGCGAAGGAGCATGAAGCCAACGTGCCATTCGCTAATTTGTGTGCCATTGTGCAAGAAGTGGAACTATGCCGCGGGGGCTGCGGGCCAATCATTGGACAATGGGTGGTGGATTGATGCAGTGGATTTTTCCCGGCAATCTCATGGGTCAATACTTCTGTTGATGAAGGAAATAATTTGTAAGAGAGAGGTTTGCACCAATTGGAATTTGGATGTTGCTTGAAATAGACCTGAAACTCTCCTTGATTGCATACACGTATTGCTTGTCAGTGTGTGGCTCCTAGGTCGGCCAATGGGCTACATGTCTTTCCGCGATGTCGGCAAACTTATCTTCCCCATTACCTCGAAGGTGCAATTGACGTTTTGCCAGCCTTCATGTAAACTAGTGTTTCTGTCCATCATTTTCATGGCAGATGTATTGGAATGGCCTTTGTTTGTGCGAGTACCGGTAATTTAACGTAGCTATGGAAAATGGCCGGTTTGTCGATTGTTTTCCTATTGAAAATGGTTATTTTCCATAGCCAACTGTTAAATTACCCTCCTAATGTCAGATTTCAGTCTTATTTTTGTAGCTATTCAGGAGCACAAGGCGATGTGCGATGCGACCTCGGATGAGGAGGCTCGGTCGGTTCTGTATATCCTGCACTTCTCGGAGCCTTGTCCACAGTGCACCTTGGCACAGATTGGAAACGGAGTTTTTCCTTTTTTCCCAGACGCAAACTGGCAATAGTTCCACAAATGGCTCAATGAATGAGTCAACATATTCATAAATTCATAAACAACACGATAAACACTTGTTTGAAACAAATAAAGGAATTGGAAAAACTGAATAAAGGAATAAAGACATACAACAATTATAATGTAAGAAAAAGGTAAATAAAGGAACATTGAAATAATGACATCAAAACAACAATGCACATAATGAAATCAAAAAAAAGGTGAGTAAATAAAGGAATAACTCAACGCACAGACCCCCTGGTTTGCCCGGACTGCAACATTGAGGATTCCCTGTCGTCGAACATGAGAAGAGAACTGCGTATGCTGCGTATACGTAGTGTTTTCTGCTTTCGGATTCAGAGTTTTCAGGGTTTTAGGGCAGGGTTTAGGGTTTTAGGGTTTTAGGGTTTAGGGTTCGTCGTCTGGTAAATACCAAAACACTGGCCCTGCGCAGGTTTTTGAGCATGTCGAAGGATCATATTTGAACTCCATTCTAACCTTGCGGGCAGACCATAGGGTCTTGCCGTAACTAAAGGCTAATGGAATAACGAAATAGAGAAATATAACAATTATAACAATAACGAAACAAGGACATAAACAAATAGAGGAAAACAGGGATAATAAGGTAAATTAAGAAAGAAATTAATTGTGAATGAATCAGTCACTAGATTGATCAATAAACAAAAACTCAGTACATAGACAAATCAATGGACATAATCAATAAACATATAATATGGAAAACGGATTCCAGAATTTCTTGAATATAGAGACTGGTCTATGTTCAAGAAATGTGTTTCATAGATGCCACACAGACAAGCTGTTTGGATGGCCCGCGCCTGGCCAGACCCTTGCAGTCCTTGCAGTCCTTGCTGAGGTGGCTTTAGAATCCAGCGTGATTCAGATTCAGCTGGATGTCCCAGTGTCGTTTGCAGCAACTGCAAGGCACCCTTCAGGCTCGTTTTTTTTTTCGCGGTAGCTTCTCCTAAATCCACCAATAGCGCTTGGGTGCTGAAGTGAGTGTTGTGCAGTTTTTGGCCGTTTGTGACCCCTTCAGTTTCAGTCTTGCAGAGTGCTCCTGACCATGCAGAGTGCTCCTGACCATATACGTAGACGTAGTGAAGCAATAAAGAACGTGCACTTGTTAGCTTTAAACGATGATTCCTCCAGGCCATTTCTCCAGCCACCGAACCCCAGCAAAACAATGTTGTTTGGCCGTTGGTTGCAGCAGCGCTTGGCAGGTGCTTTGTCGTTGGCAGGCTGGCGTGGAGTTTTCTTTGGCCATAGTTTTTTTTCGCCCTGATTGTGGCAGAATCCCGCGAGGCCTTCATTGGAGGGTCCTGGTGCCACAGCAGCAGACCGCTTTACGCTTTGCCGGTTGGTGGCAGCGCTCGCATCTGCAGCCTGCAGCTCAGTTGGAACGAATGAGCACATGATGAATGTGTCTTCGTACCCAGTGCACTTCTGAGTGAGCTTTACCTGCCATAGCCTGCCCCAAAGGCAGAGAACTTGCAACTGGACCGAAAGAGATTGGCCAACGAAGCTGGCTTCGATCAGACGTGTCTGCGCGAAGCATTTAGCATCTGGGCCGCTTCAGTTTGAACACTTGGCCGACTTGGCCCTCTTGATGGGGCTCAAGTCCTGCTGTATGCGTGGTACCAACAAGCCTGTTTGATTTCATGCGCAAACTTCAAAATGATATGAGGCCTGATAAGTTGATGTGTGTCATTTTTCTGTGCTGTGCCGTGCTTTTTATTGCTGCCGAGACTACATCTCCTCCGGTCGCCCAACCTTCGACACAGTGGACTTGAGACAGGCCGGACCGCAGGGCCGTCAAGAAGCGTCCTGGTAAACGCAGCTGTTTGTCCAGGCCTTCCGCGACCAACAGATTCCGGTCCTGGAGAAGGCACTGAAGAGCCACACCCACTTGTGGTTTCAAGTCTCGATTTCCATAGAGAGGATGATCTGACTCACGGTGAGTGTGTCTATGTTTGCAGGGATTGAATTGTCCACCCAGATGATCTGCCACCGACACACCGCCATGCACAGGAAATGGACCTGCTTTGGCAACGCTATTCGCCCAACTTTGGTGCTGGGGTGACTTGGGAGCACTTCCGGAACCAGTTGCGTCCGAACCTCAGGTGTTTGTGTCCGAGACACTGGCAGCACTGAGTTTCTGCCCATGGAGCTGAGGTTATGATCCCACGTGGACACTAGAGAGCTGCACTGCCACCAACAGGTGGAAGGGGTACAGCCCAACACTGACAGGTCCTAGCAGCTCTTTCAATGGGACTTTAGCCGCTATAGGCCATAGGCATCAACACTTCAAACCAGGCTTGAACTGGTAGGGGGCTCACCATTGCATCTCAACTCTGAAAACTTGAACTTCCAGGCTTCTCACAGCGGTCATTCAGACCATGGTGCGGCAAGCAGCTACTGATGCGGGAGCTGAGGATGCCAAGGCTTGCTTGGGAATTGTACCCTTTGGATCTTTGATGGGTCAGGAGCGTCAAGCGAAATGAGTGCAGGGCTTTTTGTGCTGCTGGCATTTCTATCTATATATTTCCCCTGGCAGCCCTGGCATTGTGCTATCCGCTACCTGAAAGAATCACGGATGAGAATGACAGAATGACCATCAAAAAACACAATTCATATTGGAATTTGTTTTTCTGTTTTTGCCCACCCATTGCTGTTCGCAAGGCGCTGGGGCCAAAGGGTTGCCCCTTGATGGCGCTATTTGAGAGCTTGGATCCTACCAGCAAGGCGCCGCAGAAACTCTCTTGTATATTTGGTGTGCCCGACCTGGCCCTCGGCGGCAGCCTTTCTTTCAGGGCTTCCTTTTGGATAACGATTTCTGGCACTTGGTGCAAGACTTCAACGCCCACACCAGCTTTGGCAGCCTCTGCCAGGGGCCCAGTTGCATCCAACAGTTTCCAGTGGTTTCCAGTGTATTCTTGATATTCTTGAATGTTGTGATCTGTGCCTCTTTGTAGCTCTTCTTATTGGTTCACCACAGATGATGAGCCATCGGTTCTTTGGTCAAAAGACCTGCCAGGTTGAGAGCTCAGCTTGACACCCGGCTAAGGCACTATGGTGCAAGAGGTGCAGCTCCGAAGAAGGCACGACTCGAACACAGGATGCACACGATGACGGTCTATCTTATGCACGAAACAGAATTTGGTAGGGTGCGCATATGAATGTCCCCCACACACACACAGACAGATGTTGGTGCTTGAAAATTCCGAAATGGCTCAACGCTTCGCACACTCCATTTCAACTCCGGAGCTGCTTTTTCTTTGAGTGTTGAGCTGATGGCAGGTATGAGTCGAGTCTACCGGGGCGTTTTTCCGTGCGTGAGTTTGGAGTATTGATATACCCTTTTGACTCCAAAGAGTATTTTGCCCACCCCTCAGCAACCTCATGATGTTATTTCTGAGTGGCTGGGGGTCTTGTATTGTCAGCTCAGGCTTTGCGTCCCTGCACCTCGGATGATGATGCAAAGTCCCAGCTCTATTTGCTACAGTGCCTCCAGCTGCACTAAGACTGAGCGAGTGTTGAGAATGGCCCAGGATGGCCATGTTCAGAGAGGACCTCTGTAGCTTGCAAGGCCTTCACTGTAGCCGCAGTATTGGCTCAATATTGGGTATCACCATGCGTTGGACAGTCCACGTTTCTCTCCTAAACGGAGATTCTGTGGCCATCAGCATCGACCAGGATGCAAGTGTAGAAGATTTGCGCTTGGAAGCCCAAAGGAAGATCAAAAAGCAGGTGGCAGGACTGTTGGACTGATAGCCTCATAAGGTCTAAAGTCCAAATGCAATCGAGATTTGATCATGATATTGTTGGGTGTTGGGGTCTCATCTGTGAACAGCAGTCAGCCAGGACTTGTCAGCGCTGGATCAAAGCTGCAGGTTTCCTCCAGTCTTCGGTCGGCAGGCTTAAAAGATGGTGCAGAGGTCTCTGCCGTATTGGGAGGCGATGATGTGACGGTGAAGGCTCACAAGTTTGGCTGGGGCTTTGGGGCCATCATCAACACCAGTTTGGCAATCTGGGGTCATGAGCTCTACTTCAAGTTGTCTCCAGAGCAGCGAAAGAGAACGGAGCAGGATGTTTTGGAGCTCTTTTTCACTGAAACTGCTGTGGCTGCCATCAAGGCTGATGGTGAAGTGGTGACCTGTGGAGACGATGGTGCTGGTGGGGACAGCCATTTGGTGCAGAGTCAGTTGGTGGACGTCATTTCAATCTCGGGAACTTCTGGGGCTTTTGCCGCAGTGAGGGCTGATGGGTCAGTGGTATGCTGGGGCAATCCGGATGCTGGTGGTGACTGCAAGAATGTGCAGGATCAATTGCAGAAAATCCGGCAGGTGTTTTCTTGCCAAAATGCATTTGCTGCAGTAACTGATACTGGCAGAGTAGTCACCTGGGGTCAGCCAGATGAAGGTGGTGATAGCAGCGCGGTGCAAAGTCAGTTGGTGGGTGTGAAACACATTGTGGGCTCGGTACATGCCTTTGCTGCTATTCTTCGTGATGGTTCCGTTGTGTCTTGGGGAGCCGACTATGCTGGTGCTGATAGCTCTCTCGTCAAGGAGAAGCTGACGAAGGTGAAAGCAGTGTATGCCAGCAAATTCGCTTTTGCGGCTTTGAAGGAAGACGGAACAGTGGTGACGTGGGGCCCTCCAGAACATGGAGGACTTCATGAAGCGGATTTGTATGTAATTGTGGATATGAGGGGGTGGGATTCTATGGGATATCGTTCAGGTTGCAGAAGCTTTGTTTTACTGTTTGAGTTGTCCAGGATTCAGTCTAAGTCTTTTCGCAGGAGACAGCAGCAACGTGCAATCGCAGCTGGTTGGGGTGCACCACATTGAAGCAACAAAGAGTGCTTTTGCTGCTATCACGGTTCAGGCAGGAGTTGAGGCGTCCAAGAATGCAAGTGAAGCTGCAGTGAAGGTGACACTCAAGAGCCGTGTGGTGACTTGGGGAGATCAGCTGCATGGAGGAGACAGCAGTGATGTTCAGCATCGGCTGGATGATATCGTGCAGCTGAAAGCCACCAAGCATCTACATATGATTCATCAGATATTTTTTCAGAAGCCATTTGTTGGACTCACAGGGTCAGTGCTGATACTTTTTCTCCAAGCAGGTGTATATATATATAGATAGATTGGATGCCATCCCTGGATTCAGTCCTCTGTCAGTACCGAGGCATGCCTTTGCTGGCCTGCGATCAGATGGCGAGGTAGTTGCATGGGGAAGTGAGCTGTATGGTGGTGATGCAAGCAGTGTGCAGAACGACTTGGTAAATGTGAAGGAAATCTTCAGCAGCCAATCCTCCTTTGCTGCCTTGCGATCTGATGGTGGCCTCACGGTTTGGGGTCACCAAGATGATCTGCTGTATGATGATGAGTTGGTGGAAGCAGTGGGGTCCCACGTCCAATATGTGGCGACTTCAAAGCTGGCTATGACCGCTGTGAAGGACGATGGGACCTATGTCACTTGGGGCAGCCCGGATCATGGAGGTTCTCAATAGCAAACACCGGAAACACCCCGCATGCTGCCCATGCCAGCCAGCAGTGGGTGGCAGATCTCAAAGAGCTCAGGACGTTTCACTGCCAGGCAACATGCCGGCCTGAATTGGATGGACCTTGCTGGATAAATGGTCAGAGGTTGCCAGCAGTTGATGCCAGCAGTTGATGCTGGCAGAATTTAGCTGGAGAAGTGGTTGCCTCTCAGGCTCTAGGCTTTTTCAGAGCATACAACCCTTTACCCTTTGCATATGACCAAGGCATTCGGAGCCTTGCCCCAAATGCGGCATCCGTGTTCAACGAGATTTCGAAGCCAGTGCATGCCCAGAGGTGTTGAGGGGCGACAACGTGAAGCCGCTTCGTCATTTTCGGAAGCAGATGCGCAACATGCTTTGTGTTTTGGTCTATGGCGTCAGAAATGATCATTGCCCGATTCAGAAGCTATACACGATTTGGAACGATTTGGAAATTACGATTCAGGAACTACGATTCCGAAACTATTGCCACGATTCAGAAACTATTACGCGCGATTCAGAAACTACGATTAGGAAACTATTTCGTGCGATTCAGAAAGTACGATTAGGAAACTATTTCGTGCGATTCAGAAAGTATGATTAGGAAACTATTTCGTGCGATGCAGAAACTACGATTAGGAAACTATTCACCCCGCTTCGCGTGGGGTGGCCGCCCACACCGCAGGTTTATTTCGGTCCGTGAGAGGGGCTAAGGGTGGTTTTCCCCCGTGGGGGCTCCCCAAGCTAAGAATTTTCATTTTCCCCCCCCGTGGGGGCTCCCCAAGCTAGGGAATTTTCACTTTTCCCCCCGTGGGGGCTCCCCAAGCTAGGGAATTTTCACTTTTCCCCCTGGTGGAGGCTCCCCAAGCTGGGGAATTTTCACTTTTCCCCCCCGTGGGGGCTCCCCAAGCTAGGGAATTTTCATTTTTCCCCCCCGTGGGGGCTCCCCAAGCTAGGGAATTTTCACTTTTCCCCCCCCGTGGGGGGCTCCCCAAGCTAGGGAATTTTCACTTTTCCCCCCCGTGGGGGCTTCCCAAGCTAGGGAATTTTCACTTTTCCCCACCGTGACAGCTTCCCAAGCTATGGAATTTTCACTTTTCCCTCCCTTGGAGGCTCTCCAAGCTGCGGAATTTCAAATAGCTAGACAACGACGCCTAGATAGTCCCCCAAATCCCGTGTTCTTTGAATGTGTTTCCATGTTTTTGCAATGGTTTCCTTCAAAGCACGGTACTTTACACTTTTGTCGCCATAAAACCGGTCGAAAACATCATGTTCGACAATGCTTCCAATTCCCTTATCTCCCCAACCGTTGAAAATACCGCTATTTACAGTGTTTTCTTCAATTTTTCCATGTGCCAATGCCGGTAGCCAACTCCAACATATATATATATATATATAAGAAATCCTTCCAAAACATTGTTTTTGACAGTGTTTTTCCAATGTTTCCAGTCAAACAGACGGTAATTTACACGTTTTTTGCCATAAAGGCAGTAAATCCTTCCAAAACATTGCTTTTGACAGTGTTTTTGTAATGTTTCCAGTCAAGCATACGGTAATTTACACGTTTTTTGCTATAACGTCAGTCCAAAACACTTGTTTTTGCAGTGTTTTCAATGCTCTGGCATCCAAAAACCCTGCAAAATCTTGCTATGTACAATGTTTTTTTCATTTTTGGCCGTTTTTCCATTGCCGGAAAGCTACCAAAATGACCCAAAATTCCATTTCAATACCCTCTTGCGCTCAGACACCCAAAAATCCTCGAAAAATGTCGAAAACACCACCGTATTCTGGTCTCGGTGCGAAACCGTTTTTGGCCCCCCCCCCCCAGCTAAAGCTGATATAGCGACTGCTATATTAACAAATGTCATTGAGCATTTAGTGTTGCTGTTTTGCCCCCCAATAAGCACGCCTTCACCGCCAAAGCGGTGTGGGCGGATTTCAATTTCGTGCGATTCAGAAACCACGATTAGGAAACTGTTTCGTGCGATTCAGAAACTACGGTTCCAAAATCATGGGCCACACGTTCATACTTACATTATACTACTTCAAAATTGCCACCCCGTCTGGCATATACATACGGTTTCATGCCAGCGGACCGAAAACCGTGCTCGTAAAGCGCGCGTTTTTGTAAACGCACATTCGGAGGTCATGATGGGGTGGGGTGGGGGGGCATGTTTTACTTCGTACGTTATTTGTTGCCACGCTGCAGAGATCTCTGGTGTTGTTGCTACGTTATATGTTGCTACAGTACGCTGCAGAGATCTCCGGTGTTGTTGCTATGCTATGTTATATGTTGCTACCCTCCAGAGATCTCTGGTGTTGTTGCTACGGTGTGTGCACGAAGGGGTGGGGTGGGGGGGGCGTTGGCGTTCCTGGGGTTGTTGCTACATTATATGTTGCTACGCTGCAGAGATCTCTGGTGTTGTTGCTACGGTGTGTGCACGAAGGGGTGGGGTGGGGGGGGCATGTTAACGTTCCTGCTACTTCGTACGTTATATGTTGCTACGCTGCTGAGATCTCTGGTGTTGTTGATACGTTATATGTTGCTACGCTGCAGAGATCTCTGGTGGTGTTGCTACGTTATATGTTGCTACGCTGAAGGGATCTCTGGTGTTGTTGCTACGGTGTGTACACGAAGGGGTGGGGTGAGGGGGGCATGTTAACGTTCCTGCTACTTTGTACGTCATATGTTGCTACGCTGCAGAGATCTCTGGTGTTGTTGCTACGTTATATGTTGCTACGCTGCAGAGATCTCTGGTATTGTTGCTACGGTGTGTACACGAAGGGGTGGGGTGGGGGTTGCAGGTTAAGGTTGCCGAATTACCTGCAAGAGTTTCCCATTCATAGTTTCCAACTCATGGTTTCGACACATAGTTCCCAAATCACGTGCCTTAGTTTCCGAATCATAGGGGCCAAATCCGCTGCGCTGAGTTTCCGAATCTGATCTCAGAGTTTCCAAATCATAGTTTCCCAATCATAGTTTCCAAATCCGCTGTTCACAGTTTTCGAATCCGACCTCACAGTTTCCAAATCATAGTTTCCCAATCATAGTTTCCGAATCCGCTGTCATAGTTTCCAAATCCGCTGTTATAGTTTCCAAATTACGCGGTGACCGTCAGAAATTGAAAATAGCACCAAAAGCAGCGCAGGTGAAAGATGGGAAATGTGTTTGCATCCGCAGGTCTCGTGCCCCAAGTGCCGTACGTCCTTTCGCTGCGTTCGTGTAGGAACTGGTTCCGGACTCAGGATGTCTAAACCCATTGGAAGAATACTTGAGGTAACCAGGAGGTAGCAGTAGGCCAATCATCAATGCAGTTTGTAACTTCCAAGAAGCAGCTGTTGATGAACTCCTGGCTGAGAAGTTCTTGCCTTCGTAAACATAGCCTGCAAAGGAACAAGGAAAAGCGATATCTGATAACAAAATCTGACTACGGTGCCACAGCACCAGGCCACGAGATCAGAGGCCTTTCTGTGCAGGCTCGGTGTGGCACAGCTGTCAGTGTCCATTTTTGCTCGTCAGATCTGCTGTTGGGTTTCGGGCCTCTTGTCGCGATACCCTGAGGCAAGACAGCAGCTTTGCCGCGTCATATCTGCAGCAGCACAGGCAGCGGAGGACGCCAACCAACTTCATGACGAAGAATTCATTTCTTTGAAGCAAAGGAGTCACGGTGTGTGTGTGTGTGGGAATGTGCAGGAACTTGAGAAAGACAGGCTGGGAAGAAGAGATGGACAAAAAGCAGCGCAATCGATATTTGCGCCAAATTTTATAGCGCACTTTACCGTAAGTGTCCCCAACAAAAACTGGCAAACGCTAAAAAAGACACCACGATCGAAATGGAAGGCATTGAACTGTCTTTCTGTGCGTGGGGATCTCTACGATACAGAGCTTGAAGAGAACAAATGTGGGCTTTTTGCAATGTGCTTGCAGGCTTCGCTTATCGCAGTTGCTCGGCCCCGTCCTCACTGATGGTTGCTGATAGTCGATATGTGATCCATTTTCGATTTGGAACGGATCAGAAATCAGAAGGTAAAGAGCCAGTGTTCTCAAGGGAGCATTGTGGCTCTTACTTCTCCTTTTCTTTCCAGAGTTGTTTTGTTCTCCATGTTTTTTGGGTTCAAAGTCCTCCATGGGATTGGCATCAGGCCATGATGCTACGGTGCTCAGCGACGTTTTCAGCTTCCTGGCGCAGGGCCGACAAAGCTTCACCCTGCCGGATCTCAGGCACAGCAGGGATGGGTTTTGCTTCCGAAAATAGGAGGAACTCCATGGATTGGAGCTGGAGTTGGAGTTCCAATAATGGTTGGAGCTCTATATAATTCAAGAAATGGCAATTGAATTTTCATAGATCTGAATCTGTGTGATTGATGTGGCGATGTTGCCAGGGGGTGTTCTGCTCCCGCTCAGGCGAGCTCTTACCCACCTGCAGTTGCGGCTCTCAGAAAGAAATCTAAATTTGATGTGGAGTCGCTATGCACCCTACGGCCTGAGCCTGAGACTTGCAGCAGCATTGGGCATTGGGCAAGCCATCCTTGATCGCCAAATGGGCAGGAAATCATTGGCTCTGAGTGCAGATTCGGCACATGGTCGCACACATGACACGGATATCAGTTGAGGGGGTATGAACGGTGAACAAGCCTCAGCTCCTAAAACGTTCCTACCCCTTGTATTTTTGCAAATTGAAGCATAGAGCTGGCAGGGCGTAGTTTGACCTACTTCTGCCTGGAAACAAGCACATCAAACCGCTTGGTGCTGTTAAGCGAACCGATGGCATCCTACGCTTCTGACGCAGATGCCGTAGTAGTGGAAGTTGATTTGGTGGTGCCCGATGTGCTGGTCACAGTGGAAACTTCCAGCCTGCGAGGAGCCTTGCCTCAAACAATGCGGTTCCCATAGTTCAAACAATGGGGTTTCCACATATTATATCTATATCTATATCTATCTATCTATCTATCTATCTATCTATCTATCTATATATATATGTAATATATGTAATATATGTAATATATGTTATGTTATGTTATGTAATATATGTTATGTTATGTTATGTTATGTTATGTATGTTATGTATATTATGTATGTTATGTATGTTATGTATGTTATGTATGTTATGAATGTTGTGAATGTTATGTATGTTATGTATGTAATGTATGTAATGTATGTAATGTATGTAATATATGTAATGTATGTAATGTATGTAATGTATGTAATGCATGTAATGTATGTAATGTATGTAATGTATGTAATGTATGTTATGCATGTTGTGTAATGTATGTGATGTATGTAATGTATGTAATGTATGTAAAGTATGTAATGTATGTCTGTTATGTATGTACGTAACGTAACGTAACGCAACGTAACGTAACGTAACGTAACATAACGTAACGTAACGTAACGTAACATAACGTAACGTAACGTAACGTAACGTTATGTATGTAATGTAATGTAATGTAATGTAATGTAATGTAATGTAATGTAATGTAATGTAATGTAATGTAAGTATGTATGTATGTATGTATGTATGTGTGTGTATGTATGTATGTATGTATGTGTGTATGTATGATGTATATGTAATATTATATTTGAAAAATATGGGATAAATCACACCCATGTTTTTCATTGTAAAGACCTCTCCTGATAAGGTTGTTTGATGACTAGTTTGGCTCAAGATGTAAGCAGTCCGCAGCCGCTGCCTCAGGTTGGCGCGACTTGTTGTTGTAGTAGTGAACCCCCCTTGGTTTTGGTTGGTTTTGGATGATTCAAGTGGTTATCAGCCGTATCGGTCTTTGATTGATTGTTGACTTTTGGGGGAATCTTTTCATTAGGGTTTGGGGTCCCCTAAAAAGCACGCGTTCATGGGTGATCGCTCGCGTTCCCGCATTAAGCCTGGGACTCGACGTGGCATTCGCTGTGGAGGTTCAGCTCGGAGAAAAAGGCGTGCTTGGGTTCAGTACAATTTGAACCAGGGCCGACAGTGGGACGACATCCCAGTTGCTCACGCTGGTGGGCAGCAGCGCCCTTTGTTTTCTTCGAAGTTTTGGGAACTTCTGCCTCAGAAGCAGACATTGCGGTAGACGTCATTGGCGAAGAGCAGATCACTGACCAGGTATCATCATTTGAGGAAGAGCCGGCGGAAGTGGAATCTGTTCCCTTGGTCGTCCAACCTATTCAGCCGGTTTGGTTGGGACCTCGGCCTAAGGGCATTCCGAAAGCTCGAGCTGGGGTTCCTGAGTTTGGGCGGCGTGATGCTGCATCGGAGACCATATCTTCATCGTCAGAGCGTGTGACGCAGTCTTTGGAAGGATCAACAGTTTCAAGGCGTGTGGCGCATTCTTCGGAAGGTTCAACGGTTTCTGGACGTATTGCAGCAGCTACGTCATCCACATCAGGTTTCTCAGAGTGAAGCATTGCCATCATCTTCATCGCATCCACCAAAGGAAGTTTAACAGCAATTTTGGGTAACTCAAGATTTGCCGGCGGTGCGGGTGTGGAAGGTGGATTCTGATTCTAATCCGATTGAAGTTTGGCTTGAGGAAGTCCCTGCTTGTAAAAGGGTGATCGCTGTGGATTGGCATCAGGTGTCTGACGTGTGTCGATACAGCCGCAACAACAGTGTTCACATTGCGGGTAACGGTCAGGTGCCTCAGGACATTTCTTCATGTTACAGGAAAGTTCAAAGGAGACTGCAACAGGGCGATTGTTTTATCATTCTAAGCCACATCGAATACAGCAAAGACAATCTTCAGAAGCTCTTGAGAGGGGTTCGGACATCTCGGCTTCCGGTGCACTACGTGTTTGTGACTGAGAAGCGTACTGGAGCGGGCCGGAGGGCGGAGGTAGCTCAGAATCTCCTTTGCAAACTGGACCTGAAAGACAAAGCTTGCTTAGTCGACGACAATCTCGAGGTGGCATCAGAATTTTGCAGCAAGGGTGGAAGAATTTTTCACGCGAAGAAACTTGGATTGAGGGGTGCAAGTCCTGATCATTGTAATTCTCATCCGGATCGTTGCAAGTCAGCCTGGAACGCAGTGAAGCACATTTCAGATTTTGAGACTTTCATCCGTGGCAGGTAGAGTAGTTCCCCCAGTTTCTCCAATTGTGGTTAGGCTGCAATTGCGCCTCCACTTCTTGGATTTGGCCTGAAACTCCTTCTCAGTTTGAAGTGATTTGATTTGAAGATTTCCTCTCCCGATTTGTCACTTTGCAATTCGTCTAGCATCATCCAATTTGCTTGAAGCATTTGACCAGCCGATACCTCGGACTTTCATTGTCTTTTCTCACTTTTCTCGTTTGGCACGTCAACTTGTTTTGATTCGGAACCCTTGGATCCTAATATCGGCACTTTGCCTGCGGATCTCAAGGTGTATCACGGTATTACCACGTCAGGTACCGAACTTCCATTTGGATTGTGCCATCTTCATTTGAAAGCAGCCGATAAGTTTCCAAAGAGACCATTTGTCTCGAACATTCGTCAGGCAATCACTTCTTTTTCCGAGCTTGTCCCTAAGAGATTTGAGTTTGATTGTGTTGTGGTTGGATCAATCCAGATATCAGGCTGCACTGCGCCGCTGGGACTTGTGTGAAAAGAACAGTTTGGCATTGGATTTGGGAATGGATGTCATCAGATCCAACTGATCCAGATTCGTCACTTCTGAATTTGTCATCAGACTCAATTGAAGTTCTTGCGTTGGCAGCTGGGGCTGGTAGTAGAAGTTCATCTGCTTCTTCAGCTGGGCATAGGGTGAGTCGCAAGACCCTTAAAGATCGTCAGGGTAAGCCTTTGGCCATCAAGGACTCCCAGGGGAGAACGTTGGTCCCAATGAATGCAGTTCAAAGGCGTTCCAAAGATGTGGAAATGGGTCTTTCTCCAGCGGGTTCTCCAGGTCCTTAGGGTGTAGCCCAATCATCCACCACCCAAGTGTTGCATATGCATGATGAGAGAACTCAGACGGTTCATCTTGGAGTTAGTCCTTGCTGAAGCTCAACGTCTTTTGGACGAATCCCGATCTCGTGCGTTGCATCTTGAAGGTGTTGCCCAAGAAATCCATGACCATGACAAAGCATGTGAACAGATTCAACCTTTACCAAGCATGTCAGTCGAAGGACCAAACAATCCTTGGTTTGAGCAATGACTTGGGTGCTCTTCAAAATGAGGTGGCGTTTGTTCAGAGTCAATTGCAATCCCAAGTATCCAAGTGCTCGAAGTATGAAACAATCCTTGGCCATAAGGATGGTGAAATCAAAAGGTTGATGACCGAGTTGGATGTTGCGAATCAATCCCTGGTTTCCTCGCGGGAGATGCGTGAGCAACTGCAGGCGAGTTTGGCTGCTTCAAGTGCCTCTCACGTTGGAGACAGAGCTGAAGAAGTCTCGGTGCCTGTCCGTCAATGAGTTCAGCCGGTCGTCGTTGAAACTCAAAATACCAACAATGCCAGTCTTGAAGCAATTCAGTCTTTGTCAGTCAGATTAGATGGTAGGTCAAATCGTATTGACGCTGTTGAGCAAGGCCGTCAGCCAATGCCAGTTCATCTACATGGCCGAAATGGAGCGGGTGCCCCGTCTCTCCCCTCATGCCAATTCCAACCAAGAGTTTTCCCAATGAGCCTTTTGGGGTGATCCCGGCGATGATGGTGAGGGCGGAAATGATGATGAAGAAGAATTGATTCAAGATGCTTCCCCAACCACCGAAAGAGAAATCGTTGATTCCAGGGCTTTGCAAAATGCCAAAATCGATCCCATTCCCTCCACAGCTGCAGACTTTAGAAGTCGGAAAAGCAGTTTGATTTTGCTGTTGGGTCGTTTGGATATTAGTGGGTCAGATTATTTGACGTCCTGGATTTCTCATGCCTTCAAAGTCAGCACAGCTGAGTTTTGTGCTGGTTCATCCGAGCATGATCCACGTTTGGATCGCTGGCTGGCTTCTGAACTTATCAGCGGGTTGAAAGGCGTTCCAGATTTGCAATTCAAGGTGCAAGGCTATGTTGAGCGTTGCACTCGTGAAGGGACCGCTCCTTGCGGCCGTGCAGTGCTTCAGATGATCTCTCGTCACATTGACTTGGATCGTGTTCGAGGATGTTTGATCACTTCTCAGTCCATCTTTCAGGTGGAATTGCATGGCTGCCCAACTTCAGACTTGCAGGAATTCTCTGAAAGTTTTTAATAGCATTCCCCATGATCAATGGCCAAATCAGCGGATGCTTGGAGAGTTCTTGTTTCATAAGTTGAGGACAGTCAGACGCCTTGAGAGGGTGATTGATGAAATCAAAAGGTCATCAGATGACTCTCCGCTTCGTGGCTTCGATTTTTTGTGGTCTAGGTTGCAGGAATTCCTGGTTGAAGATAAGGAGGATGCCAATGCAAAGTCCATTGAACAATCCTTGACAAGCCCAAAGAAGTCAGCGAACATCCCAAAAGCGAAGACCCCGGCTGTCCCGGCCAAAGCTGCTCCAGCTGCTGCAACAAATGCAAATGCAGCTGCGGCTCCATCAAAACTTGTGCCAAAGAAGACAGGCGTTAAGTCACCTCCGAAAGGAAAATCAAAAGGACATGGAAAGCCATTGGGTGCGGAAGAAAAGGCAAAAACACCATGCATCTTCCATCAAATGCCGTCAGGTTGTGTTCATGGTGCAAGGTGTTCCTATAGTCATTCGAAAGCTCCGCCTGCAAAGCCCAAGAGTGAGGGCAGCGCGGATCCAAAGCCGAAGCCTAAGACTGCACCAGCAGCAGCAGCCAAGACTTTGGCGACTCTGGCCATCCTTGCTGCGACCATGCTTCAGCCATCCCAGCCATCCCAAGCTGGGCTGATTGAGCGGGCCACGGGTTCAGGTTGGAAGGCATTTATTTGACGTCCTTTGAAGTCCTTTGAAGCTTTGAGTGATCAAGGGTATGTTTCTCCAACCAGTCTCATGAAAGCCTTCGTTTTGCCACAGGTGGTTGGCAGAAGGACTCTTCCTTTTCCATTGGTTTTCAAGATCGGAATGGCTTGTTTGGGAAAGCCAGTCACTTTATCTTCGACTCATGCCCCATGGTTCGGCGATTGGACTTGATGTGGAACAGAATGGACTTGGTTTCATGTGGCTCCCTGGCTGTAAGCGTCACATCAGGTGTGGCAGTTACTGCAAGTATTGCTTGCGATGCGGCTACAGTGTTGCCTCAGGATCATGTTCAAGAATTGTTCACGAATCTTTTTAATCAAAGGGGTCAGTTCGGTTGCCTTGGCGCCACAGCGACTCCAGAGCAGAAGAATCCGAAGCATGGTAAAGGTAAGCAAAATCGTGTTAGCAAAGATGTCTTATTTGAGTTCGCTTGTGCCCAAGATTCCAATCTCGGAAAGGTTGGATATGATCAGAGCATGGCGTGAAAGTCATTCGCTTGTGCAAGGAGGACATTGATTTGGAGAATCTTCATAGCATTGAACAGCTGATTGCTCAGGTTGGTGCTTTACCAGGGCGTTCAATCCATTGTTCCGTCGAATGCAAACCATGGTCGCAATGGCGACATGTGAGCCAAGCAAAGTACCCAAAGTTGACAGCACGAATTCCTCAGGAAAGAGCAGAGAGCGAAGCGTTAGTTGCACAATTCATTCGGGTTGCAGATGTTTGTCTTGACAATGGTGGCGACGACTGCAGCTTTGAGTGGCCACGTTACTGCGCTGGTTGGGCTTTACCTTCGATTCAGTCGCGGATTCTGGAGAGGAATTTGCATTCAGCGACCTTCAACGGGTGCGTGGTCGGAGTTGAAGCTGACGGTCAGCCAGCGAAGAAGCCTTGGTGGGTTATCACATCTTCAATGCGTTTGGCCACGAATCACAGTAGTCATGCACCACTTCAAGGTAAATGGACTAGGACGTCAGCATTTTACGCAAAACCTCTCTGCAATTTGATGATCAGAATCAGTTCCTTGTCTCCCCATATTACCAATAGCCGCGTTTTCAGCATGCCGTGTGTTGCTCGCTCACGGCAACCACATCGCTAGGAGCTTGTGAAGGGCCATCCTTCAGTGCCTTTAGACGTGATGATGGCTGAAACTGTATGTCATGAAATCAGAACTCCTGCCTTTGTGTTTGTGCACATTTCTGGACCGTAACGAGTGGAAGGGCCACCCGGAGGCTTCAAAGCCAGTCAGAATGAGAAGCAAGGTCTTCTTGCCAATGGGACGTGGGATGAGACCGACATTCGTCCGAAGTCTGAGATCCTAGCTATGGCTAAATCATCTGGCAAAAAGATTCACATTGGTTCTCTTATGGTTATTGTGAGCATCAAAGTTTTTTTTTTGAAAAGCCGTCAAATGAATGGGTTGTCAAAGCTCGAATTGTGTTTCGGGGAGACGCTGTCAGGGATGAGGAAAATCAAGCGGCAGTGGTCGATGACATTGCAGCCTCAGCTCCTACCAGTCTTGGTGGGCTCAACCTGCTAGTGGCTTATGGACTTCTTGATGGCAACGAGACCACTACCAGCGATTGCATCAAGGCCCATGTTCAATCTATTTTGAGTTCATCCCAATCTGGAACCATGCTAAGCATATCCATCAGCCTCGCGCTCCGCTCATTAAAACATTGTACGGCCATCCATTGGCCAGCGTGTCTTGGCAGAACCATCTCTCCAAAGTCTTTGCACGAAGAATTAGGGGGGGTTGAATTTGAGCAGCTACCAATCATGCTTTTATTTTCCAAGTCTGCGATTGGCATTGTCAGTTTATGGAGATGATTTGACTCTGTCAGGTCCTCGTGCCAATGATGCCAAATTTTGGGATGTCTTGCGACAAGTTGTGCAACTTGAAGATCCAGCACCACATTCGACAGTGTTGGGTAGAGGTCACGTCAAGCATGATGGAGGTTTAGCTCTTCACCCCGCCGATTTTGCAAGGCAGTGTGTTACCCTTTTCCAACAAACCTGTCAAGCATGCTCGCACTCCCCATGTGGATGAAGGCAGTCTTTTGGCTACTGATCAGGTTGACAGAGGGCAGTTATCCAATGTTGCCGCCAAGCTTGTGATGAGGTTCATGTGGCTTGGTCGTATCAGCAGACCAGACTTGCTAGTTGCGATCAATGTTTGTGCAGGTCATACCACCAAATGGACCGCAAATGATGACAAGCGTATGACCAGACTTGCTGGCTATGTAGCTGCAACTTTGGACCATTGCCACATCATGCGCATTCATGACAAGCCTTCTGACTTGAGATTGTCTTTGTACGCAGGTGCTGACTTCGGCAGTGCGCCCGACATGAAATCAACTTCAGGATACCTGCTTGCGCTTGATGGTCCGCAATCCTTTGCTTTAATTTTGTGGTGTAGTAAAAGGCAGTGTGCTGTATCCCGGTCAACAACAGAGGTGGAGTTTGTATCGTTTTCGACATCACTTTTCACTGAGGCAGTTCTGTTGCTCGAAATTTGCCAGCAGCTCATCATTCCTGAGATTGTGTTGAACTGTTACAAGGACAGTCAGGCTGCTCTCGCCATCATTGCCCAAGTTGCGGCATTTGAGCAAGCTCCATAAGATCAACGTTGCTTCTACCTGTGAGGCTTTCAACGAGCCCGACATTAATGCAGAATACATTGAAACGCTTAAGCAGCGAGCCGATGTTCTCACAAAGTCCCTTGGTGTGTCTGCGTGGGATTCTGCACTCAAGCTTCTTCAAATGGTGTCGCTCAAGACATGAAGCTTTCATCTCCTAAGTGAGCCTTGCATTCCGTATGCATTCAGGGTACCCGTTTTTCGACCGATGGTATCAAAAACCTGACGTTGTGTTATGCTGCAGCCTATAGTGGATGTGACTAAGTCCCACCTACTTTTGTTCTCGTAGATTTTCTTGGACTCTGCCCAGTCACTTCCTGAATTTCCTTTGGACTGTCACTGTCTTTCATTCAATTCGTTTGCTGCCGAGTTGGGCTGCTTTGCGCCTCCTATCAAGCATTCGTGTAGTTTAAATTCAATTAGTGCATTCGCACAGCAGTGCTTGGAATAGCCAGGCATGTCGAAATCACTATAACGATTTCAGCCATCTCTTGGCTGGAATCCATCTTGACGAGCCGTGAGACTTGCATTCGACCGTTTGGCCAACGAGTAGAACGCACTTTTCTGACAACCTTGTACAGTTCGCTGTCAGGGGGGACTTGAAAAATATGGGATAAATCACACCCATGTTTTTCATTGTAAAGACCTCTACTGATAAGGTTGTTTGATGGCTATTTTGGCTCAAGATGAAAACAGGCCGCAGCCGCTGCCTCGGGTTGGCGCGACTTGTTATCGTAGTGAAAACCCCTTTATATAGACGACTCAAGTATTATATGATACAATCTATGCAAGAGAGATATATAATATAGAGATCAAAAAACTTGGACCCTGTTTGCTCCCCGTGGCTTCCCATGCTTCAGGTTTACTGGTGGGGACTGTGGCCCGGCTTCGGCGGGCAGAAACCAAGCTGGCACAACGGGAGTTTGAAGTCAGTGACCTGCAAGAACGCGAGGCATCGTGTGCCGAGCTGACAATAAAGAAACAAAACGAGATCAAGGAGGCTGAACTGAGGAAAAAAAAGTTACGCATACCTAAGACGGATATTCAAACATGATTCATGCATCATTTTTAGTTGATGTAATTTGATTATGTTTTTTTTCATCGCAGCATGAAATGACTAATTAACAGCTGCAGGGTGGGTACGAAAGAGGCATTTTTCACTCGTTTTGGACCGTTCAATAGAGTTGCTTGACGCCAGAGTCATCCCGGGTCATCCGGGGTCAGCTTCTCTGTGCCAGGCCAATTTCAGCGCTCGATTGAAGGACTTGGAGGTCAGCATTTGCAGAGCGAAACCATTGGTCCATGACCATTCGCATCACTCTAACCCTATTAAACACACTCTATAACACCCTCAAGAAATGGAGGAAACCATGGCCACCTGCAATGCACTTTGCATATCAGATAGTTTGACCTTGAAGGATGCCTTCGAGGAGGAAATCAACGATGGGCCTGCCACAGCCAAGTCAACAACGCTGGTATCTCGCCCAACTTCTGCCAAGTCGCCACGAACACCAGGAGTGACTGAGGTTGGGTTGGAGATGAGGAACAGGTGACTTACACAGAATAAGATAGAACAAGTAGAAATGTGTATAGATTTATATAGATCTATATAGATATAGATGTGTATTAAATGTATCCATTGATTAGCAGTAGGGATACTGCTTGTCAGGGAACCCTCATTTGACAGCAAATCACAGGAATTTGTCGTGCTGCAGACAGTCTTTTGGTTTACCACAGAAGGTTAAAAGTATCAACAGATGACTTGACATTTTTCAGGATTGCCGAGTGCCAGATCGAGACGCTGCTGGGTTGCAACAAAAGAAGTGGATTTCTCTATTTCTCGGCTGTTTGTTCACGCTCACCACGTGTGAGGCTTTCTGGATTGGGAAATTCGCATCGATGAGCTGGAGAAAGCGGTCAATCACTTCGTGTCATGGTTTTTGTAGACTTTGAACTGCAGCTGACACACCTTCCTAGCACCTAGTACCTAGTTTACTGATGCCGGCTAGTGTCCAAAAGTCCTTCGCTCACCATCCCACAAAATTACAACAGGAATGCCCAGCTTTGACATCCCCAGCCCCATGGGATCCCAATGCTTTTCATCCCTTGGTGTGGCAGTGTGGTACCACCTGGGCCTTTCGCAGCGATTCCTAGGACTCAAAGCAAAAGGAAACCGGTGATTTGGTGGAACTGCTGCGAGATGAGCCTTCGCAGCACATGTGGAGCCAACCTTGGCATCGCACGGAGATGCATGGAGTGTCCTGACCCTGACAGCCTTAGGAATCTGCAAAGCGAGGTGAACAAGTCCGATCTTTTGATGCCAAGCTGGCTGCAGGGAGGCTCAGCTTCCTGAGGGCCATTTTGGTGGGGTGAATTGTTTGGAGGTGATTGGAGTGATTGGACAGAAGTTCAAGGACATTCTTGGATTTGAAAGCTCTGGCGGAGGGTGCTGCCAGATGCGATTCTTTGCTTCTGAAAACTCTGAAATCCTGTCTCCTTATTTGCCCGCTGTTCATATATCAAAGTTGCATCTTCGTATCATATATGTATATATATATAATATAGAAAGCCAGGTGTCGCAACTGCGCCACTGTGTACCATTTCCACTGCCACTTTTTGAAAGTCAAAAGTTTCATATTTCATGCATCCTCTCCCTACGTTTTTTTTTTTCCAAACGCAACTTTAGGGATTTTTACGCAACTTCTACGCATATTTACGTCACTTTTGTAAAGTATGATTTCAGCACGTGTACTTATCATGTTTAAAAGAAGTCGTATTATTTTTGGGCTTGAATCCTGAAAGTGGCATTGAAAACTGCCACCTTCCTTCCAAAGGTTGACTTGTTTCTTTTCGTGGGATTCCAATTCTTGGTGTCTTGGTGATACGTTCTTGATCTTTTTCGTGACCCCTCCTTGCTGTGCCACATCTGAGATCCTGTGGGACGATACTCAAAACCGCTGGGACAAGCTGCTCTCCAAAATGGCCGAGTTGGAGGAGGCCAGTGGCGAATGGGTCGTATTGAACATATAATTTGGAGTCATATCATATTGATTAAGAATATCGCATCCAACTCAGAATTCACTTTTCAAAAGGATATCTTAGGTGACTCTAGTGATGGAGAAAAGGGTTCCACCTAAAGCAGTTTGCAGACAAGTTGACCTCATGGCGTTCACACGGAGGTCACTGCTCCGCACACGGACGATATTGCGTCTTTGTGCCTCTATCTACAAATTGGACAATTTTGCTTGGGGGGCCACCATCACAAGAATCCAAGAGTTCTCACCCTTGTGGTCTTGCTACAAGGAAAGTGCGGCAACAGGCAGCACAAAACCACCTGGATCTACTTGACATGGGAGCCTTCCGGCGCGAGCTCGATGATGTGGCAAAGCGCTTGGAAGACAGGTGCTCAATATAAAGTGACACTGCGGACATTTGTGTTAGTTTGTGTTAGCACCGGCAGTTGCCCACAGTTGCCTCTGAAGAGCCGGTCAACGATGTAAATGGCTCTGCTCTAGGCTCGCTGGCCGCATGCAGAGATTGTCTGCTGAGACCAAGCAGGACCTGGAGCAAAATCGCCAAGATCTGGAAAAAGCCGTTGGCAGATGCCGAGCTCAGCAGCTTGTACTTCAAGTGTTTAAGGGTTGGGGCAAGAACATACCCCAAGGCATCTCCAGAAATGATGCGCACAGAATTGTCGTACATTGTCGTACATCATGATAAGAATTGAAGAATAAAATGAAGGTATGACATACGGTATGCTACTAAGTTTTGCCTGATCTCATAGTGGGCCGCCGTGCCAGCTCTTTTCCAAGGCTTCAGGACTTGGCAGAGAGCGCCATGGAGAATTTGCGTCACAGCTTGGGGCAAAAGGTTTTGATGCTGAACCCCGAGGAAGGCTTGGCCTCGGGTACCACCAAACATTGCATCTCCTGCTTCAAGGATCGCTCCCAGTCCCCTGTTAGGGGGTCCATTGGAAACTTGGTCATGTGGTGATGGGTCAAAATCTAAGGGCCCCTGACCCAAAGTTTTTGACACATTTTAGGATGCACATTAAGTCTTGTGCATCATACCCATGTAGCATCAGGGCTGCGAGGAGTTGCCCGTTTAGGGCTAGGGCCCCAATTAACCACGGCAGTGGCTGGAGTTTCTGAGGAACTGACGGCCATCTGTATCAACATCCAGTGAAGCCAGAGCCGATCCCAGAGGAGAACAGTGGCTCAACAAGGCCGCAGTCCCCTCTAGTGAGCAGCTTGCCAGCAGTGTGTTTGCTAGAAAATAACCCGGAAAATGAATGGGTCCTGGGTAGTCTGGTAGCTCATTTGTTTTGTCAGCACCCTTAATCTGTGCAATCATGCAATGTTGTCATTGGGCACTGGCTCAATTTTTTACAGGTGGATGCGTTTTTTTTGAAACGGCTGATTCATGGACATTCTTCTCGTTCTGCACGCGCGCGCGCACACAGAGCCGGCAGCGTTGCAGCCTAGGTACCCTGTTGGCTGTGCACGAGTCAACAGCTCAGACTGGTGTGTCGGAATTTGTGGACTCAAAAACGGTGTCCCTCCCCTCCCAGTATCCAACAACAGTCGCACAGGCGCAGCAATGGCCGGCCGCTGCGACCCATCTCTGCAAGAGGTGGGCTAAGGACGGACTTTAGGATGGACACATCGCTGACCCGGATTCGTATCTTGAGTCTACGAATGGCAGGTGGTTCCTGGCAGATTCTTGTTCAGACTTCATTGACTTAATTGCGACAAAGCGGACAGTTTCTTCGCATAGGCCGCAAGCCGGAGAGATATGCAGCTCAGTGGCAAATCACGGGCTTGCAAGCAAATTCAAACCTGTTGTTCAAACGGATGCTAGTATGGTACATGCCAGCAAGTTAAAGCAAAGAAACCCAACCTGGTCTCGCATACCAACGCTGTTCCGAATCAACTGACAATTTCCACGACACATTCTCCATACTAGAAGATTGTGTCTACACACACCACACGCACACACGCGCGCGCACACACACATATATATATACATGATTATACACATGTACGTGCTTATGATGGCTTTCTTATTTGGGAATGTTGATGCCAGATTCTAAGGACACGGTGCTGGAGAGCTACTCGCGGATGTTGTCCAGAGCAAATGAAAGGACCTTGGGAAAGCTGGTTGGAATAACCCAGTGAGCTGTGGAAAGCCCAGTGATTTCGTCAGGGTTGCATGTGTGCCGCCATCTCCAAAAAGACCTAAACATCTTGAAATAAAATCTTCATGTCGGTGAGGTGCTGTGCAACCCTGTGATGGTTTCTTTGTACACAGGCCCCAAAAAACTGGGGCCAAAGGATTTCCCCTCTGATGCAGAAGATTTGCTTGGACGGGGTGCTACTTCATGATGCCTCTTTGGAGCTTGAAAAGGTGTTGAAGTCAGAATAGTTCACATCAGCAGCGGCCAACTGGTTGTTCATTGAGGATGACGAAGCGGATGATACAAAATTGCAATGTGCCAGCCATAAATCAGCAGACACACTATTGCACCCATATGATGATTAGGCCGCGGCCAATATCTCAGTTGCAAAAGGGATTTGGTGATTTTTCGCTGCCATCACTGGTGCCATGCGAGGCTCTGCCACGGTGGGCTTCAGAGACTTCATCCGACAGTTGAAGCCTTTGACGAAGGTAGGGCAATCTGGAATGGGGCACAAAGTTGCCACTAGATTTTGGGGTATACCAGCATACCAGAATACTATAGAATACCAAATCACATCATTTTTGGACAAACCCAGACGGCATCGTTTTCGAGACAGGGCTGAAGCACAAAAAAGAACCATGACTTGACCTCAAATTTGGGTGCTTTCAAGTACAGTTGTATTGGCAGGGGAAGACCTGACATGGGGCACCAATGGCCCCATGCTGTCTGGCTGTGTGTGTCTTGAGGCCGGTCCCATCTGAGAGCTGAGGGGGCCGTGGTGTGTTAGACCCGAGAATTCATTGCTGGTGGGTTCTGATGGCAATGTACATAGCCGGTTCCATCAGCGCCCTGCAAACTCGCCAATGCACTTAGACCTTGCAGTGGTTCTTGCTGGGCTGTCCATGACCATGTCCAAAATGGTTCTGGCCACTGTCTGGCAGTTTTTGCCATGCTGATGAGGACAAATTCAGCTGGTCTGTTTAGGGCGGTTAGAGTTGAACAATTCCATTACCCACCTGTGATTTTTTGGTCTGTGAATCAATGTCATTTCAATCTATTCAATTATGTTCAAATTCCCCGGATTCGCGGCTGTGCTGCTCAAATCGGCAGCTGCTGGGCTTCCAGGCCCCTGCAGCCTGTGGGTCGCGCGCGTCAGCGCGGAGGCTCTGACGTGGCAAAAATGGTGACGACGGCGTTCTTTGCGCCCTTGATTGGTGCCTGGAAGGGTGCTGCAGCTGTCAAGATTGTCAAGACAGCCATGGTCACAGCAGCAGCTGGCCATTTGCTGCCACATGGTGAAAGTGTGGAGGTGGATCATGGCCAAATGCAGAGCCATGCTGACCACACTGACCATCTTGAACATAGTCATGCGGATCCGGCAGATCATGGGGATCATGGCCATGATGAGCACCATGAAGAGCACCATGAAGATCATGAAGAGCATGAGCACGATGATCATGAACATGAACATGAAGACCATGAACATGAGGAAGAAGGAGATGAGATGGAAGAAACGGTGGAAGCAGCAGAATTTGCCAAGGAGAATGGAGCTGTGTCAGGTGGGCCTCAATTTTGGCGCAGCTTTCAGAAACGGTCGCAGTCTCATCCCAAGCCATCACCAGAATCGGCCAGTGCCACCAATGCGGAAGCCGTGCTCAAGGCCGTGGCTGCAGCTGCAGCCGTTGCATCCGTGACGTCCCGCATGGTGGAATCTCGCTGCCAGGAACTCAGATGCCGACCGAAACAGAGGAACGATGCCGGGGCGGCTGGTGCGGCTGCGCGAGTTGGAGCGGAGCGACGCAAACCTTGGCGTTCCTGTGGCGATCCATTTCCAAATCCTTCAGGACAGCTTTCAATGGTGATTTGAGCAAAGAGGAAGCAAAGAGGATTGAGATCTCAGATGGAGATTGAGGCCTGCCAAAACGGATGTCTGGAAATGGCTTTGTGGAAAGACTGTTTCCTTTGTGGTTCTGATGATTGAGTGAGTGCTCTGGCTGCTTCCATGCAAATTTTCTTTGCCATCTCTCCGTTCGTTGTGGTTGTTGGAAGCAGTTGCTCTAGTCTTTGTTCGTACTTTGTGGATCTTTGTGGCAAGATTTGATAAAATGTGTTTAGAATGTTGGAATTTTAGCCCTCCTAGCACATTGCCTACTCATTTGTTGTGTGGTTTTTGGAACGAACGTGATGGTTCTAGCAAAAAACTTGTGTGGCTAACGTCTCACTTGAGTAGGCGTGAAGGGCGAACGCGTCTTGGTTGTGCACGCTCAATGCAAGTCCGAAAAGGCACCCGAATGCAAGCAAGAGGTATTACTAAACCAGAAACGGACAGGAATATGCAAACACACACACACACTCTCTGTCTCTCTCTCTCTATATATATATGTATCCGAAAACCTCCGTGATGGGCTGCATCATCATGGTCCCGTGCTGTAGTCCTTGTTGGGAACATTTTACGGGCATTCGAGCCAATTTCCTGATTTGGACCACACTGCAACCCATTCATTGTATTTCATTGTCAGCCTTGATGTGCAGCATGTACAATTTGACCTGTTGGTCAATGTCGTCAGCATCAGACAAACTAGACATAGACATCGTCCATAGTGCATCATAGCATGCAAATGAAGGATTTGACCACAAACATGTGCCCAAGGAACCTACCTCAACCGACAGAGAGAGAGGGAGAGAGACTGGTTGAGGTTCCGGTACCTAGCTGAGTTCTAGCAGGCCTAATCCTAAAGACTTTTGTCGACAATGTTGCAGCAACCTTGCAATGGCTGGCGGCTACATGAAGAGTTGCCTCACCAGGCGCAGACTGTCGGAATACACATTCACTGCCACCAGCTGCCACCAGCTGCAACCAGCTGACTAGTCCTGGGTTGCTTCCCTATCCCAAGGACCGGGCCCAAGGCCTAAGATTCCCATCATCTCTTGAGGTGTGCACGAATGGACTCCGGCACAACAGCACCTACGGCACCTATCGGGCGGAGTGGCCCGAGGCCTGGGCACAACCCACCAGGTGCTTCCAGGAGGTGCCACCGTCGGCGCCTCAACGGTAGCACGCGGCGGGGCACGGCAGGGCACGGCAGGGCACGGCAGGGCACGGCTCGAGATGTCTGGTGCTGAGGCAGCCGCAGCTGAACCGCTGGGAGGCTCTTGAAGTGGAGAACCCTTTCGACCCAAGGCGATGGATCATCAAAATGCTTTCAGATTCAAGGTATACAGGGGTCAAAGTGTGACATACCGCATTCAAGAGGGTGAGTCAATGCTTTTAAAGCTTATCAAAGTACTCCTGCCACTGGGCGTGTTGGTTCAAGCCTTGGTTGAGTGCAAAGGCTTGGAACCAAAGACGTTGATGCCTGGGGTCGCGGCAGCCTCGGGTCTTTGGCAGAAGCCCAGCTAGTGTTTGGGAGTTTGAAAGGCAATTCAGGCAATAGGCTATTAAGGCAATTCAGCCAGTGGCTATATGGCTATTCAGGCAATAGGCTTGACACCATGCTTCAGAAAAGACATGATATTGTCAGGTGAAGTAAGACCGCAATGGCCATCCACTTGCAAGTGCAGAGCCAACAGCCTGGCTGCTCAGAAGTTCATTTTTTTGCACAAGGGTGGTGCCCAAAAGCTTTGGTTTTGATAGCATTTTCATTTTTGATGTCTTCATGGAGTGAGGCTCTGGAAATGGCAGATTCTGCGCATCATATCGTGAAGGCATGGCAGGGGCAGGTGATGCAAGGGGAGTGAAGATAAAGGACAAGCACCAGAGTACCAAACCTCGAAAACACGATTCTGCACTTTGCCGACAGCTATGCATAAATGGAGCAAGTGCCAGCAACGAGCTCCAGGAGGGAAGACATGCACTGATCAGAGATCCTTCCAGCAAACGGCAGCGATGCGCTTGAAGGCTCCGAGCAATCCAACCCTTTTGGCCATGGCGCTCAAATATCTATGGCTGGCCAAATGCCCCACAACAGGTTTAGTACCAAAAACGAATGGGAATGCCGTATGCCATGCTCTTATGCACCAAACCACTCTGGATATGCGGCAAAACCTATCACCATATTATGGATGGGTTGTCAATGCACGAGGTTAATAATGGTTAATACAGAGAGAGAGATATATATATATATATATACACATGGACATTTTTTAAATATAGATGGCACATATATATATATACATATATACATATATATATATACACAGTACAAATCTACATGCAGGTACATATATATTATATCATGAAGGTCCAGGCGCTGGAGTTGGAGTACCAAGAGCTGCGGAAACAGATCAACCAGCAGCCGCTTCCCGGCAGAATCCGAGGCTTACGCAGGACAGTTGGAACTGATCCATCCCACCTGAAGATCTGCTCGGCTAATATTGATTCATCTTTCAACCAACAGTTTGTTATTTTTGTTTGAGGGGCTTTCTGATGACCTTGTGTTGATTGTTGATCATATCAGTGTGCCTGCCACGGCAGAAAGTAGTCATGCTTCTTCGCAGAAGCGCTGAGGTATCCTCACCAGCAAAGGCAAGACAAAACTGCGAGACCCAACCAGCAGGAGCTCAAAAATCAGTCGCAGGGGTGAAGACGTGAAGACGCAAAGACCTCCTCCTTCCGAGGTCTTCACCACCAGTTCCCAATCTTCTGACCTGCTCCGTTCAAGGAACCAGTAACTGGCACCGTGTATTGACCCACAGGAGCTGCGTTGCGAAGGCAGTTGCGGCAGCCGATGTGCCACGAAAGCGCGCTCTCGGAGTGTCACTTGGGGGAAGGACGGTTGATCGTAGGTGGACAGCTAGGTGGCTCCTTCATTTAGTGCAGGTCCCTAGCCAGGCATTCTCCATGATTTTGGGCATAGTAGACTTCCATGAAAGTGGGCACCTGCATTTAACTTAAGGAGTCTCGAGTTGTTTTGTGCTTACACCCTTTTGTGCCACACCAAGCCTAGGCTTGTGGAGCAGGGTCCCAATGCCAAAATCAGGGCCGAAGCCTAGGGACTGCCCGCCAGGTGGGGCCACTTTCATTAAACTGGCTAAATTGATTTGACAAAATCAAATCATTTCAAACCTAAATCAGGAACGCGGCGTGCGGGAGGTTTTGCCTGGGAACAACCCACAGTTGCGGCTCAGCTTCATTAGCTGGAGCAAGCTAGCTGACGAGCTAGCGTCAAGCTACAGCTGAGTCACAAAAAGAAGGTTTGTCTTGGGCTAAGGTTGGTGCAAGGTGCTGCAAGGCAAACGGCACGGGCCTCGTTGAACGGTGTTGATTGCTCTTTCTGGATTCGTCGCTTGTATCCACTTGTGAGGTCGAAACCTCGACCAGATATATCACACCACAAGTGCCGGCAGTGGAGCAAAGGACTTTCAGGAATTCAGTTGGCTGTCACCCCCACAATGGGTAGGTAAAAACCTACAAGCTACGAGTAGGCAGTTTTGGAGGTTGTTACCTCAGAGTTGAGCATCCATGGTGTGACTGGCAAGGACTCATGGGCAGCAGCTCCTACCAGGTGGCGTGGGGCAACAGGACTACTGCTTCATAGTATGTATATAACCTAGTAAGCTGGTGTTCTCCGAAGTTTCCCTCAGGATAGCTGGAGTTAAACACTTCTATTATAATGATTAGAGGAATCAGCTCAGGAGTACGATTGGGCGCATCAAGTTGGACCTGTCAGCTATCAGGACCCTGCAACAGAGATGAGAAAACTGCTGCGCTTGTGCATTGAAAAGGTCAAAGGCCCCATGCGCCATTCCCTTTCGCTCTGCCAAAGGATCCGCAAAAGGCTCACCCTGAATATCCGCCTGCAGCTCCTGCAGTGGCTCCGGTGTCTCCTGGGATGCCGGATCTTACCCAGCAACTTAGCCATGAAGATTTTTGGTGATGGAAAACAACCAGCTAAAATGGGTGCTTTCTCACTTGTGTCTAAGCCGCTTTTGCCCGTGTCTTCTGGGCCATGCTGCAACTGAACTTTGAATTTGAATATATACTGCAGCCACCTGTCAGCAACAGTATTCCAACCCTTGGTTGTTTTTCAACACCAATCAGGATGCCGCGTGCTGTGTGTCCGACGCCCTATGCGCTGGGCCAGAATCTAAGCCATGGCACAGATTGCGATGACTTCACCCCATGGTCCCAGACTGGGCTTCAGGAAAATTAGGATATTTTGGAGACAATCTTGCAAGAAGGCTTCGTACGAGTATGGTCAAAATTGATCAAAATTGTGGTTTCCCATGGGGCCCATGGGCATGATTTTTCTATTTACACCTATAATATCCTATAGTGACCTGGCCAAAGTCCAGCCAGGCCGTCCAACTTGCATGATCCAGGTTCTGTTTGTGGCCGTGGAGAGCGTGAGCTTCCTGGTTGGAGAAGCTGCAAGGTGGTGTTGTGGGATGTTGTCGGCGACTGCGGTCACAGCCCATGGGGTGATCCATTCGTCTGGCCAGGACAGTAATGAAATCCTGGGCACATGTTCCGAGATTATCACCTCGACAGCACGTTACATCTTTGATGTGGTCAAGAGCGAGGGCCCTAGCACAAGGTCGGAGAGCAGGATGTCAAAGAGTCGTGTTGTTCAAGCTAGACTTCTGCGATAATTCAGGGCGAAACAGTGGTGCTGGATCATGGCTAATTTTGCCCAGACAGAACTGTGCGGACACACTGGTTGCTGTTAAGGCCGTGACGTAAATCGCCAGGGCCCACTGAAGATTCTATCAGCTGCAGATGGTTGTGCGGATGACAGCATTCAAGAAGCACAGGCCCGATTATTTCTGAGATGCACGGAGTCCATCCGAGTGAAACCATCCTTGTGGTCTGTTTGCAGGGAACTTCTAAACATGCCCATTTGGATCCATTTGGTATTCCTAGTGACTCCTGATGTGTTTCTTTTTTGGCCAGGGGTTTCCCGGTTTCACGGCATGGCTTCCATCAAAGGAACCCCACTGGGATGTATGCATCTCGAGGCTCGCTACGTGCCAACAAGTGTAGAGGCCTTACGGAACCTTGTGCCTGACGCCAGCGATGCCAAGCTTCCGGATGCCCCTGGGCACATGTCATGCGCAGAGCATAGACTACCCTGTTCCAAGGTCATGTTGGCGCATGCATTTGCTGCTTCGACAGGAGGATGGTCTGACTACAGAACCAAGGCAGGGGCAAGATAGGATGGCAGCCAAGCCAGTGGCAGTGGTTGTGATGCCGAAGACTTGGAAACGGCTTTCAAACCGCTCAAGTAGTCGCTGGCCGTGCAGATACGGGTGTATGGTGGTGATGTGCGGAATGCAATCATGCCGTTCTGGCAGCCAGGGCCTTTTCACAGATTTGAGAAGTTGAGTGACAGGCTGATCTAAGAACGTTTTGATGAAGATCGCTGCCTTATGACTCATGATGCTGCAAGCATGTGTGCCACCCACTGGGACTAGTACACCAAAATGAAAAGGATCCCACTAAGGCCGCAAGCATTTCCATGGCAGCTTCCAATTTACCTGGAGCACCGCTTCATTGCTTTGGACAATACGAAGGACGGGATAGACGTGTTGGTCTTGCTCTCTGCCAGCAAATGTCTAGGACCCTTGTTGAGGGGTTCTGCGGTGCCTCAGGACTTCGCTGCACAGCTCTACAACGGTCAGTGTGAGGCAGGAACTGGGCCAAGGGCTCCAGGGTTGACGTTTGAATCCAGGGGGACGCTGCATGATACCAAGTCTCCAGATCTAGGATATTTGCTGATATTTGTATTTGTATAACATGGGTTTGTTACCAGAAGGGGGTTCCCAGAATTTTGCCGAGGAACATTCTTTCCCAAACCATGGCATTTTTGGGTACCGACTTCTCGCAGCCAGGCTGGTCAACTTTTCGATGTGGTGCTGCTGCGACAGGGCCTTTGCTTTTGTGACGACCCATCGAAAGTGGCCACCTCCTGGCCGTCCCTCACCAAGATTTGGATGGCTGGGTGGTATCATCTGCAAGATTCATATCCATGTCATTCCATGTCGATATGGTCGATATGGTCGATGTATGTCGATTAATATATATTTTTTCCTCTCTCGTTCTTGATTCGGTCAGTCACTTATCCCACTTACTTCAATCGTGATACTTAAACTATCTAACTATTTCCATACAAACATTCCCTTTTATCATATCCTGTTTGCATTTTTTCTCTTTATCGTGTAGTGCTGTCCTTATCAGGTGTTTCCATGACTTGCTGCAATGATTTTACCTCCCAGCCCAGCCTCGTGCAGGTTGGAAGTAACGCTTTGTTGCAAGTCCTGCATCAACTGCCGTGCAATGCTTCCTCCCGAGTCCCTGCCGCAGGTCCCATGTCTGCCATGTCCGGGTCGGTGCGTTGCCCCGGGGTCGCCCGTTGCTCCTGTTTTCGCAGGATTTGGCCACGGTCCGAAGGACCGCCATTTGCGGTGGCAGCCTTGGGATGCCTTGGGATGCCTTGGGATGCCTTGGGATGCCTTGGGATGCCTTGGGATGCCTTGGGATGCCTTGGGCACGGCACCGGCACCAGGGCTTTCTGAAATGTCATACAGAATGATGCATGGAATTCTATGTAATTCAGTGCTGAGGGGTGTACCGTCTCGAGCTGATGCCTCAGCTACTTGTGGCTTGCAACTGGTTGGAAACTGCCCATGGTCAGTGTTTGATGTTTTGAAGAGTTTTGACGCCACTCTTCAGGTTTCATTCAGTTTCTTCTCTCTTTACATCTTCCTTGCAGGCCCTTCCTTTGTGAGAATCGTCCTGCCTATCGCCTGGGACGATGCGTGCTGCGATGGTGCAGGGCCCATTTTGTAGATTTGCTGTTTGTCCAAGCTGAAGAATGTGGTGTGCCGCTTGACACCCGCTGTAAGCCAACATCACGTGTATTCAGGTGTGTACCGGGGTAAACAAAATCATGCGGCCAAGAGGGCCAAGAAAGAGGAAACAAAAGTACTATCAAACATTATCAAACGGGCTATGGACGGACACTATGTGCACACATAATCACGTATGAAGTCTTTACACTTGTCATCGCTGGTCATCACTCTTCCATTGTCAATACAGGTGTGTACCGACACACGTGCACACAGTACCGGTACATACCGGTACTGTGTACATACAGATTTTTTGATACGCATGTGGATGCACATGTCCGCAGATTTCTGAGCCTAAGCCGTGTCTGTAAGCTATCGAGTTGTAGGTGTCCGGACAGACTCGAATGGGCTGTTCTGGATGATGCGGATGGCGGAGCCTGGGCCTATGCTCGCGGAGTCTTGCCCGGCCTGGTTTTTGGCGGTGTTTGCTGTACACTGCGCCAATCAGCATTAACACTGGAAGAACATGCAATCAAATCTAGGAAATTTTATATCGACCCCCCAAACCAAGACGTTAAACATTTTTGATCTCCATTTTATATATATTTTTTCGTGCTACATGTGCTACCCTTAAATTGAACTGTTGGGACTGTTGGGACCTCACATTTCAGCACCCATGTGACCCATGTGAGCCATGTGACCCATGTGACCCATGTGGCCGTGCCAGGACCTCGGCCATCCCATTCTCTCCAGAGGACCCTGGACAGTTTGGGATGGACAAAGTGCGGTCCCCCAGAGCCTGGTCAAGCCGCTCTGAACAAACCAAAATTTTCAAAAACATCACCAACAACAAACATGTAATCATGTAATATCATGTATACTATGGCAATCTATGGTTGATGGATGTTAAAATGTGTTAAAATCATCAATGTCAATATCCATTATTCCATATGATTCCATATTTGTTGGATTCCAGCGGTTGATGGATGTTGATGGTTGAAACTTTGGGTAACAACATAGAGGCAACTTTTGCATCACCGCCGAGACCACATCGCTGACGCCAGCTTTGCGTGCAATTTGGTGCAAGAGACCGCGTCGCCACCGTGGCACCTGATGCCTCAACAGTGTGGAACCCCGGGTTGGGGTAGGCCAAGGGGTTGGTAGGGAATAGCCATGTTAGGGCCATGTTTCTACCAAAACAATCTTAGAGAGAGAGAGAGAGATAGAGTGACAGACATATATATATATATATATACACACTTGCAGACACACACACACAGATATATATATATAATATGTATATTACACATACATACACACACACATATATATACACATAATTATACATACACACACTATGTGTGTGTATATATATTTATATAGAGAGACCTTCATGTTTGTTCCATCAAATTACCTTCATTTGGCATGATTTGAATATTCTTGCTGGTCAAGGAAATCACGACCTGGTGCATCTCATATACCTAGTACGTGAATATGTGCGAAAACGTATGGATGCATAGAGACATCGAGCGAGGCACACATAAGTTCGAGGTAAATCTGCACAAACACACAAATGCACATATGTATATAGCAGGTTGTACATGTACACATTTATATGTAGTTTACATAAGCATAAACATATTTACTCACTATTGCCTATTGCCCTCACAGGTACAGACATGGTTGCATAACCATTAATGCACAGCTTCCGTTATCGTGTTTGCAGTTGGACCACAGGACCTGGGAGGCACTAAGAAGGGTGTAGCGACACTGCCATCTACAGGTACTTCAACACATCTACCTATTTACTATACATTTTACATCATTTTACATGTATTCACATTTGAGCAAAACATGAATGCGTCAAAACAGCTACGAAATGAAGTTTCAACTTTGGCACCCTGTGAACTCTTGCACATGAGCTGGCAACCGCAACTGAGGCGGATGGTTTGTGCTGGCGTCGCTGGCGACTCCGAAAGCGTGATCCGCTTACTGTGCCGTGTGGTCAGGAAGCCAAGCATGCGTATTGCGATGAGAAACTCAAAACAGTACATTTGGACATGACATGATATCCAAAAAGTTTGTTTGAGCAACTGGAAGAGTGATGTGGGCATCTGGCACAAAGTGGTGGGTCGGCATGGCCTTATATGATCTTATTTTACTTTTGGAGCTGCTGAGCGTCGAGCGTTGCCAAATGCCTCAGGCTGCCATTTTGGATGCGTCAAAGCCCGACTCCTTTGGACTACTCCATGGTGCGTGGACCAATGGAACGCAGGTCGGGTCGGCTTTGTTTCGACCACCATTTTCTGGTCATGGAAGAAGGTGCCGGCCCTGCAGAGATAAGTGATCTTGGATAGGATTTGATCAGCAAAAGTGAGTGAAGATAGTAATTTTACATGTGAAGGTAGCTGAAGGGTTTGCAGTTTGAGGTGGAAGTGGAACAGCTGCACAGGCTCGGCTGAGATGGGCTACGATTTTTGTATAATTTTTGTTGTGTACTGTGATGATCTGTGATGGAGCATGTTGGATGTGAATCATTCTCATCCTAGATTTCAGCAGTTATGCTTATGTGGTCTTATGATGCTTATGTCCTAAGCCTCTTGCAAAGATGGAGGCAGTTGACAGAGGCGGTGCAGATGTACAATGTCAGAACCTGAAATTCAAGTTTTGATATGACGGGGGGGGGCAGGACGCGTCCATAAATCATGATATCCAAGGACCGCCGTGCAGCTGCAGGAGGATTTCCTGCCCATGCAGTGCTAACCTGGGTTGATTTGTGACTGCTTACAGCTTGCATTGGCTTGCATATATTTTTTTTTTCAGGCCACGCAACCACATATGAATGTTTTTGGATGTTGCTTGAACAAGGCTTGCGTGCTTTGGCGCACGGCCGCAACTCAATATTGGCTGCAGTGCGAACTGAGCTGAGTGTGAAGATGTACATACAGATGTGCACTTTTCACGACTGCGATTCATCGAAACAACCCCGCGACATCTCAGGATGGCATCATGCTCTTCCAACCCGGCAGTTGTGCTGATCCTTATCGGGCTTATGGTGCTGTGGCCTAGATGTCAGGGCGTTTGAAAAACATCCAAAAACATTCAATGCTTCACTGGTTTGAAGATGTTTGAAGATGTTTGATGTAGTTTGAAGGTTATTTTCACTTTTGTCTGACAACATTCACAATTGAATGAGTTGGAACTGAGGTGCAAATGCCTTGATCTGAGGTGATCAGGTCACCCAGGTGCGTTTTCCAAGATTTCACCATAGCATGCACCAGGCATCATGCAGCAATCCCTCGCATTGTGAAAGCAGATGCAGCACAGTTGTCAAAAATGCTCAAAAATCTACTTTCGAAGCAGACCATTGCTGCATGCCGATTTTTTTTGGTGCTGAGTCTTGAAGACGTGTGAATAAGATTGCCTTTGGCAATTCCTGATCCGTGGGTCCTCAAAAGTGGAGGCTTGTCAGTTTCAGGAAATGCAGTGGCAAATACTCCTGTGAATAACCGATGACAGACGTCTGATTTAAGAAAGACCTGCAAAGCGCATAGCTGCAGACAAATCAGGCCTGTGCAAGGACTGCTTTGACAGCAAGCACCGAAAGTGCGGATTTCCTGCAACAGTGCTGTTTGCCAACTATATATATATAATTATCATTAATTATCTAATTATATATATATATATCTAATTATATATATATATATGTGAGCCCAATCCTGTGCCTCCAAACGTACATATGATGCTTCCACAACGACCAACGTTTGACTTGGTCTCTTCACGAACAACATTTTGGACTCTTGGATTCTTGACATGTACTTCGATAGACTGCATTCAAGGTCCTCCCAAAAGCTATGTAGGTATGACAAGGTAATCGGGAGAAATCATCAAGAAATACAAGCAACAATTTGCTGGTGTATTGCGATTGAAACAGAAAAAACAAAGGGTGCCAAGGCACTCCTTCAGGGCGGTCCTTGCCAAGCAGTGCACTCAGTGCATCTCCAAACTTCCACCAAAATCCGTGGAAGCACAGGAGTTATTTTTGCGCTCAGGGTGGAGTAGAGAGGTGGTGATGCAATCAGCATGATCAGCCAGTGTGCTTGACTATGTCTCAACCATGAAAAGACCTTCTCTCTACGACTCCATATTTTTCATTGCTACTTGACCCCCCTGGCCGGCAGAAAAGTGTGCAGAGCAAGAGCTGTTGAGGCTATTGAGTTCTGATAGCTTGCCAAGGCCTGGATTCCTTTGGCACTTGTTGGATGGTTTGATGCTAGCTGGACCACTTGGCAACGACACAGAGGATGCTTGTGCATTTATATACATTAGGTTATGCGCAAGTAACCAGAGGAAAAGGATCCAATCTTACCAATAATCGAGCAGTCTTAAGCTTCAGGTGCAGCCTGCTGAGATGGAGTTTGCCCCATGTCGCATTTGGCTCAGGTCGTTGTTGTTGGTAGTTTTGGTTGCAAATTGGGTTTAGGTCCATTTCTTTTCTCCTTTTCAGCATCTTTTGATGTAGCACATAGCATCATATTGTGCCACCTCCTGATGCTGCTTGAATAGACCAGACCAGATATTGTTTTTTGCATGGCCCTGTGTTTCTTGTGTGTTTTTTTCCTGCTTGGGGTAAATTCCACCTATAAAGCACGGCCATGGTGTCTCTGCCGCCAGAGATCGTCCGCAACCACCACCCCACAGACTCACTGTCGCCCAAACAGTGTTGGCGAGAAGTGTTAGTCCAGTCAAACAAGGACCCCAAGGGACAGCGTTCGAAACATTTCTAAACAAGCACTGGAGTCATTTTCCAGGGAGTCAAAATTTGAAAGGAACCCAGCTTCACTGCCTGAGCTTTCACAATGTTTGATAGTGTCTCACAGCCGCGCCGCAGGAGATGATTCAAGAAATGCTTGCATCAGCTTCATTTAGTACTAGGCTGGTTCTAGGGTGGCGATGCCTCCCTGGGACATCTTGGGACTTTACGTGACTTTCCATTTTTTGGACTTCTGTGCAGTCACCAACTTGCCACCAAGCTGCCAGGAGCATTGATGATATTGCTTTAGCTGTGGCAGAGAAAGTTCTGTCCACTGGGCCTGCAGCACAACTGCTGGAAGACCCGTGGTGAAAATTCTGGTTGGAGACAGGGTGGAGTTTTGGGTGCGGGAAGGTCTTTTGGTTTGGAAATGCCATGAGTTTCCCTAATGCACTTAGCCTTCTGCACCTGTGTTTGACCTGGGCTTTGAGGCCTCGTAACTGCACGTCGGAGCAATGTTGGATTGATACTTTTGTATTTTTTTTACTTTCATGGATTTGTGAATGGACTTGCTGTGCAATCTGAGCACAGAGTTTCTTTTTGAATTGCAATTGGAGTAGCAGAAAAAGATGTGGATGACAAACCCATTTTGGGTTGAAGTATGTTGAAGTACAGTTGTAGCTACACACTAATATGTGAAATGCCTAAAACAAAAACGGACGGTCAACCGATGTTGTTTCACGGGCTTTGCTGGATATAGATATGTATATAAGTATCATTTCTCGCATTTGTCAATGATAGCTCTCCAAGTAGTACCAGAGCTCTCCAAGTAGTAATACCAGTCTTTCGATGTCTTTCGTATTTTTAGTCACGGAGCTTTCGTAAGTTCTTTCCTGACTAAAGTTTGCTCAAATAGATATCAAAAGAAGGGCATTGAATGCATCAAAAGAAGTGTTGTTGGTTTGCAGGTCACAAGCATTTGCGGAAGCGATTCCTGTACTTCAACATGTGTGGTTTCTATCGATTTCTCACCATGTTGCGAAGAAGTGTCACGAAGAATGGTAAGTTGCCAGCGATTTGTTTCCGGAAATCCCAAGTAAGTGGGTCTGAACAAATCTGAAAATGGGATGTCCCCAAAATGGCAACTCCATGGGGAAATTTCTTCCATCAACCAGTGGATTTGGCATGCCTTACATCCCATTTCTGGAAGCCAATTGCCCCTGTTTTTTCAGGATGCAAGCGCCCTGAGTCCAATGGTGAAGCGGGTGTCTACTGAGACAGCTGAAAGAGGCGCCATTGAGGGCAGTCCGGAGAAGTGGTCCCAGTTGCTTTGTGGTAGGGATAGTAAGATGATGATGTCACTGCATAAATGCGATGACATCAACGAGTGATACACCGATAACAAGTGGCACATCCACCTTTAGCAATTCGGATGTGGCTAACAAGAATCGAGATATGATATGGACCATCATGGATGTACATTTGAAACCTACGGGCCCAATATACCCACAACATCCCACAACCACATATATATATATACATACATACATATATATGTATATATACAGTAAATCAATGTAAATCAATGTAAATCATGTATGTGTACATACAACAGAAAGCGTCTTAGAATTGGATGAAGGGAACATCTACAGGAAAGCCTCATGAATGGCAGAACCAGGGTTTCCTGCAGATCTTCCCTATGCCAATCGATAAGAATCCATGATTTTGGCAGATCATAAAACCTCAAACCTCTGTCAGGTCCACAGCTCTCCGACATCCAAGTGGCTCAATGGGACATTTGGAGCGGCAAGGCTCAATCCACGGATGTTTCAGAAAGTTTCCTAGCAAAATTGCTGTGAAGTGACTGAGCTTGAGATCCAGGGAGAGTGAGATCGTGCGAAAACATGGAAGTTGCTTTCAGTTTCTCCTGGCATTCCTTTTCTAGACACTAAAGTTTAGTCCATGTTTGGGAAGCCCAAGATGAACTGTGAGGCATTGCCAGTCGCAACTCTAACTCTGGGCCCCTGGGCAGGTGGACGATGCTCACAAAGTTGATCGGCTGTTGGAACAAAAACGGAACTGTTCAAAGAGCTCTCCGCATGGAAGCAGCGTTGATCCCTTTGCATCCCCTGAAGGTGGGGAAAATGTCGGGGCAGGAATGGTCAGGAGCTGGGGCCCTGGGGGCTCCACTGACAGAGCTGTGATGCGACGCGGCGAGGCAATGTATCACTGGTCTTGGTTGAAGAAGGTGAATCCGATCACCACAGCTGCACGTCAGAGGAGGAGAGAAACAGGCCGGGAGCCAAGGAGTTTGAAAGGTGGGCCAGGTTGCTGCTTTGGTATGACACCAAAGCATATGTGCCATGCTTGGAATGATTAGACGCTTAGATTAACCAAGATTGGATGGTCATACCACCATTAACAGGGGCTTAAATGGCTTAAATGATCATGATTACCTACAATCATGGCATTTTTCTGCATTTTTGTTGAGATATTCCCAATTTCATTGGATGGCCATGACGAATGTGATGGTCACCATCCCATGTGACCATGGCATACCATGGCCAGGATGCAAGCAGGGCTGGAGCTCAGAACCACCACTCAGCAATACACCTGGATGAGATGGAAGGAGGGGACCCAACAAAACCCGAGGGGACCACTGCTGTGGATCCAGCTGTTTTGGGCATGGTTTTAGTTTGGTCTGTTGTGAAATTCTTGTGGTTCATTGTGGTTTATTAGGTTTATTGTGATTGTTTTTTTTTTCCTCTTCTTTGATGCTGTTCTTGATGTGATCGTGAGTCTTGCTGTGGCTCGGTGGTCACAACGGATCTGAATGTGATTCCGCTGAGCGCCTGTGAGTGTATCTTGTCCCTTCAGGAAAAGCCCAAATCCGTGCTGCTGGTTGCAAAGCAAGGCAGATCATAAAGGGACCACAGGATGGTCATGGCACCAATAATTTTTGAATGCTAGCTGTTGATCGAAATTATTGATCTCGTTCCACGTAGCATGGCGGTGGTGATTGTACTCGTTGGTACAGCAGCCGTGATCTTCCGCAACTGGCCACAGGTGACATGGAAGTTACACGCCGACTGCGTGACATTGCTTCCTGGATAGATTCTCAAGGCAGGACATGCTTCGAACTTGATTTGATATGAAGATGCGTGTGGGTCCACGTTAGGGAGCGAAGTGTGCTGAGATTTGTCTTTTCCTGAACATTGCTGCTGCAGGATGTTTTGTTATTCTGGAGCCTGAACTTTGGACGGAAGTGCAGGGAAAGATTGAGCCGGAGTTCTCTCCTCCCAAGAGAAATTCCAAGGACTTTGGCCCGATGGCCAAAAAATGCGAAAAAACTGTTGACTTTTCTTGCGAGCAAATTTTTCTTATTTTACTTCCTTCCGGATTGCTCGCGTTTCGACGTCCGTTGTTTACAGACATGAGAAATGGTTAGTAGACCAACTTCTTGGCTGGTCAAAGATTACTCCAGAATCATTACAGATCATATTTTTTCCCATATGAGGTTGTCCCGTCCCAAATTGCAAATCAAATTATGGGCAAAATGATCTTCTCAACTTTTTTTGTTCTCGGTTTCCTGATTTGCGTGTATCTTCCATGTTTTCTCTATGATTTCCTAGGATTTCTCTATGTTTTTCCCACATCTTCAACGTTTTTCCTGTGATTTCCGCGGATTTTTCCCACGAATTCCCCAGGATGTCACGGTTCGCTCCAGGAGATGCCCAGCAACAAATGGCGCTGGGGCGACTCCCAGGGCCTGGTGCCCGGCTTCGCTGAGCGGGCGAGGACGTGGACGCCGGGCAAGGACCGGGGCATTTCCCAGATCTGATGTGAGGATTATCCCTTTAACTATGGCTAGATATGGTATAGCATACTATAACTATAACTATATATTATATATATATATATATATTTATATATTTATATTGCCCATTAACTTTGATACTACTATAGAGAATATATAGTCATGGGACTACTATAGTGAATAATTGACTATTGATGATGTTGACTATAGTTATTGGGATTATCAGAATCATTGTGGACAGTGAATAATGCTACTAGATAGACAGTTATATATATATATATAGTTATCATAATCTATCAGAACCATTGGGGATTATCATAATCTTTTGTTTATCGGATTGTAAGTATAATCATTATGACCATTCCCCACTATGGGTATGTAATCCAACGACTGTACACTTGGCGTTGTCTGAAAATATGGGATAAAACCATCATTTTCAAAAAATGGCTTTTTCAGACACACCAATTTCTTGCATGGTTTTGAATCCATGAATCATTATTTTTTTTTTCAATTTTGCATTTTTTCCCCAGGATACAGTATCCCGAGTTTTTTTTCGATAATTAAAAAAAAACAATGGACGATCAAAGTTTTTCAGGAAGCTCGAAAGGGAAATACATGGAAATGAAGGCCTTATTTTTGCAATTACTGTAGTTTCTTTTTCATGGAGGGAAGGGGGAGCGATAAGTATTTTTTTCCATGTGTTTTTTCATCCCAATCCCCAAAACTTTGTATAACATCACAGAACTCCATAGTTCATGAGAACTGTGGCTGAACATTGCAATAAACTGGGGTTGTTCCCATATCCTTGGACTAGCTAACACATGGATTATAATTATAATTATGATATTTACGATAAATTCATGAATAAGACATATAGATAGATATGAATAAACATGAATGCATATGACATAAACATAGGCAAATGTATGCGTACACATATGTAATTTTCAGACATATATGAATTACATGAAGGAGGTATGTATGATTTTTAGATTCTAGATGATATATGATAGAACAATATAGAACATTTGATATACGATGTGTGGCGTAAAACATTGGGATATTAATTGGGATGGGTTGAGATGACGCTGGGAGGGAGTGGGCTTTGGAGGTGCCTGCGCAGGACAAGCTGGAGGAGTGCATTGATTTGGTGGTTTGCATAGGCGGTGACGGAAGCTTGGCAGTTGCGATGCAATGGGCTGCGTAGCCTGTGGATGTTGGCCAGTTTACTTTTTCTTGATGATTCTCAGTCCACAAATCACAGAAACAATTCAGCAATCAGCACTAAGGAACCCTGTGTTGGGCATCCGGTCTCTTTTCTGGTGCAATGCCTCCTGTGATTGCCACTGGAACCGCAGAAAGCTGTTTCATTTTTAACTGGTCAGTTTCTTGTGGTTTGGCCACAACTTGCCCAGTTCAAAGAGGCACTCTTGAAAGTTGTCCAATGTATTTTGCTACATCTGAGATGGCTGAGGCATTCGCGGGTGGGTCTTTAGGCTTTTTGACACCCTTCCCCATTTCGGACTGGCTGAAAGTGCTGATGCCCGTTCTCGGTTCGAAGTGCGAGGCGCGCGCATCATGGACATGTGAAATCAAGATAAATTAAGAAGGACACTTCTGGTAGCTTTCACTGCATCCTCTGAGGCATCTTGAACTTGAACCCCACGGACTGACTGATTACTGTAGAATGCTGGTTCTTGGGATAAAGAGCATATGCATTCCCGTTGCACTGTTGGATTAGCTGCATTGGCATGGTTTCGCAAATGCCATGGATGATCGCACATACAATATTTGTTCAAAAACAGCCTTGATGGGTTTCATTGCTTACTGTACTATCTTGGGCACCTTGAAGAACCCTTTTGACTTGTTTTGTTTGTTTGGACTTTTGCTTCTCCCTGCAATGGCAGTGACTTCCAAGTGAAAGATGCTTTCACTGGCAGGTTGTTCCACCCCTTCAAGTGGCATGCAGGATGCGATTTCAGATGCGCCTCACGCGATATGACGAGGCCTCTTTGTTTCAAGGGTCAATTGGATCTTTTCTTTCACTGCCATACTGCACATGAAATTCCTTTCACAGAAACTTGATCTAGCAGTCGCTGAAATGTGACAGGAGTCTCGTGAAAATCTACAGCCCATACCAGTCCAGGCAATGAATGAGGCCACAGTTGGCGCTTGCACACTTGAAAAACCTTCAACGCAAGCTTTCTATCCATCATGCCATCCAATCCATCCATGATCTGGCTGTGTTTGCCTCATGACCCATTGCTTGGATTGTGGAACCAGATGAGCCGTGAAAAATACCCCTATCCTGGCTATCCTATTCCATTAGACTGGTTGGTTAGTACTTATACTTGTTATGGGTCTTCATCAGTGGTGTTTTTCATGGAGATAGAATACTGGCACTGTGACTGTAGTCGGCCACAGATGGCACCTCGAAGGTACTGGTGCACAGAGGGTCCAGTCCACACCTGGTGAAGCTAGAAGTCTATGTTCACACCTCAGAGATGGGGCCGAACTCAGTGGCATTCGTCCTTTGCCCTCTCCTGATGATTTTTAAGTGGTCAGTGCAAACAGCTTGGGCTTCAAGACTTGCTTACTGAACATCTTGTCTTTTCATGTCTTTTCCAATTCCTGGTGTGCCTTTCGCTCATGTTGCGTAATGAACCCCTCTGAGAACTGGCACTTTTGAAACAGTGGCAACTTTTGTGTCGAGGTTGTCTCTTGTGCTGACTCAGGTGAACGACAAGCATGTCACCATGGTACAAGGGGACGGGCTCATCATTGCCACTCCAACTGGAAGCACGGCGTACTCGCTGGCAGCGGGAGGCTCCATGATGCATCCAGCGGTGCCGGGCATCATCCTGACTCCCGTGTGTCGGCAACTCAATTCGGTAAAGTCCGAGAGATGGATTTGATTTTTGCCTTGTGGATCATTCCAAATACGGTGAGCCCATTGCACACGTATGCACACGTCACATACTGTACTATATTATACATTTACAGTTACATAGTATTGTAGTATAGTATATTATAGTATAATGTCTTATCCTGTGTTGGTTTTGATTCCAAGTATCTTGAGGTCCCCACTCCCTGTCCTTCCGCCCGGTGGTGCTTCCCGACAGTGCAGCAAGGGTTCCCAGCGGATGGGAGGGCGTGAGATTCTGTCAGAGGTCTCTGGACTTGGGTCCCGCATTTTTTGCATGACCATGTTGTGATCCTGAAGCTAGGATGCACTATGCTGCACCAATGAAGAGTGATCCTAGACCCAAACATGTCTATTTGATTCCACTCGATAGCCTTGCCAAAAGTCTTTTGGTTGCCAGCCCTTGAACTTCTTTTGCAGATTCATGATCCAGATTGATCCACACATGTTCACAACAATCATTGGGAGATGAGAATCAAGAGTGCCCTAAAGCACCATGACTACCCGCCATCGTGTACTACAGTCAGTCAGCTACATTTCAACAATGATACCTAGGGCATTGGCGGTCCAAAGCCAGAGCTACTAGATGGCTGCACAGCATGCTGTCTTTGAGGTCGTGAAGGTTCAAGTGCCATTGAGCTCGCGGAGCCAGAAAGTGATGGTGGCAGTGGATGGCAAGGAGCGCTGTGGATGTGCAGGTTTGGATTGATCCCACTTAGCTCGACGCTTGGCAAAGCTGAACGTTTGGCATTGCATCGGTTGAAAAAACCATGGCGGTTTGCATTTCCGGAAGGAACAGGCCATGATTTGGTAGAAAATCATGGCCCTGTTTCATGCATTCCATACTGCTAATTTTTTGAACGATGCCACAATTCTAGCTGCCGCTTTCACAGGTTGGGTCCATCTTTGGAATTCATAAGTTCAGATAACAAAGTTTGTACACTCGTAACGCCTACGCTTTTCGGAATGGCGAAAATGAGTCACGATAGAAGTCAGACTGCTGCACACAGACGCCACCATGGACCATAGCCTGCCTTATTGGCACCTGGCAGGACCGGATTGAACTGAAGCGTGGTGATTTCATTGAAGTGGAAGTTTCGCAGTATCCCATTCCAACGGTGTGCAAGTCATCTGCAACTTGCTTGAGACTTGCCCCAGCAGTTTCCTTCCTGTTACATCAGACCTTTTTGGACCAGCCATTAAGAGTAGTCGGTTCAAGATCTTGCCGAGCAGCTGCATGAGGTCACCGCAGACTGGTTTCGGTCAGTGAATGAAGCGCTGCAATGGAATCTCCGCCTGGAACAAAAGAACCACTGAGCCAAAGGCGTCAAAGGCATCAAAGGCATCGGTCCGGCATCAATGGCTGCAAGGATCTGCGCCTTTGGCGGCCAAATTGGGCAGCCAAATTTCGGCCCCACTGGATGAGAGCAATGTACAAGTTTTTCCCAGGTTGCAGGCTTCGAACTTAGACCAGTCACCTTTTTTCTCAAGCACCTTAAGCCAAACCAAACTGGTTGCCAAACTGCTTACCATGACTTTTCAGGATCCCAAAAAGGACCTGCAACTGACACAATGGTCCCATCGATGCACGATGAGGAGTGCTATCGGCTCCGACTGGTTCCTGCCCAGTCGTTGGGGGGCTTGGCACATATGGCGATGCAAAGGTTAGCATGGAAACAGATTCACGTTGGACCCCAATGTACATTGAAAATTGAATAAAATTGATGAACATTCTTGAAATAATACAAACACATATTGAAATATATTGAAATATATTGAAATATATTGAACTATATTGACATATCATATCAGTTCAATATCTTTCTGTAGCCATAAGTGGGCTTCGGAACGGAGGGTATATATTTTTAGTTTTTTTTTAGGATTTTTTTTTGTTTTTCAGTCTGGAGCAGCTTTCCCTGCTATTTGCTGCTCTTTGGAGCTAAAATCTGTGTTTTGCATGCATTTTGGAGCTAGGATCTCTCATTTGCGCGCCCACTTGGCTTTTGGCTTCGAGTGCCCACTTGGCTTTTTGGCTTTTGGCTTTTGGCTTTTGGCTTTGCTCGGGCTTTTTAGCTTTTGGCTTTTCGCTTTGTGCTTTTGGCTTTTAGCTTTTAGCTGCTTCACTTTGGCTCTTGGCTTTTGGTTATTGGCTTTTGGCTTTTTGGCGTTTAGCTTTTTTGGGCCATGGCTTTTGGCTTTGGCTTCACTTTGGCTGTTGGCTTTGGGCTTTGGCTTCACTTGGCTTTCGGCTTTGGCTTCACCTGGCTTTTGGCGTTTGGTTTTAGCTTCACTTGGCTCTTGGCTATATTGTTTTGAACTACTCCATGTTACGGGAAAGAATAGGGAAATAAGACTCGTATTTCCCTTAATATACGTAAAGAAAAGATACATAATGATAGTTGAACTACGTATTCCATGCTTCGGGAAATGAACGCAGGAAAATAAGACCTTTTGGCTTCGGCTTCACTTGGCTCTTGGCTTTGGCTTCACCTGGCTTTTGGCTTTTGGCTTTGGCTTCACTTTTGGCTCTTGGCTTCTGGCCTTTTTGGTTTTCTGGCTTGTTGGCTTTTGGTTTCACCTGGCTTTACGACACCCTAAAGAAATCGGCTTTTGGCTTGTGGCTTTTCTCTTCTAGCTTTGTTTTGTTGGCTTTTGGTTCTTGGGCTTTTTGGCTTTTTGGCTCTTTGGCTTTTGGCTGTTGGCTTGTAGCATTCGCTTCACTTCGCATTTTGCATTTGGTTTGTTGGTCATTTGGCCTTTTGCCTTTGGCGTGTGCGAGAGGAATAAAGACCATATTAATAAGTGTCGTAACTAGCCCTTTTAGGGGAAAAAAACGCATGTCAGGACACTTGTTGAATCTGGACTCCAACTACATTCATGTCATTTGGGTTGAGCAATTGTTGCAAGAAACTCAGACGTTTACTCGTGGGTTTCTATGCATGCTTGTGCGAGAGGAACTAAAACTCTTTTCAACAAGTGTCCGAACTAGCCCTTTTCCATCATTGAAAACCCTTGTTTCAGGACACTTGTTGGATCTGGTGTGTATTGGCTTCTGGTGGCTGTGGCTTCGCTTGGCTTTTGGCTTTTGGCCATGGACAACCGTTCAAAGCGAAAGCTACTTCAGTAAAAAGAAACATCGCCACTTGTGCCTATGTGCTTCTTTCTTTGTACGCATTGCGGGGGTAGGCGCTGCGCCCTCCCACCCGCTTTTATTTTTTAATCGGCTTCTCTTGCTACCTACACCCTTTCCTTTCTTTCATAAGCATCGTTTCTTTGGGTTCACCTTCTCTTTCTTAATCTTTATTTATATCCATCGCCACTTGTGCCGATGTGCTTCTTTCTTGGTACGCATTGCGGGGGGAGGCGCTGCGCCCTCCCCCCTGCACCCCCCCACCCGCTTTTATTTTTAAATCAGCTTCACTTGCTACACGTTGGTCGATATGTACAATCATATATAAATACATGGCGCATAGTTATTCATTTTTTTAAAATACATATATAGATTAACGCCATCCTTGGGGTGAAGTTACGAGCCTTGGTGTATGTTTGAACATATTTGAACATATGCAAACACAAAAGTTTATCAAACAAATAAGCATCAGAATAACAGTGACAAAAAAAACAGAAAAACATATGACAAAACATGCCATAAAACGAATGTGAAAAAAATGAAAGCAAAATGAAGGAACACTAATAGAAAATGAAGGCACACTATTGGAAAATACATGAAAACTAGTGGTAATGAAGAAAAACTAATGGAACATGAAGGAAAACTAATAAAAAATGAAGGACAACTAATGGAACATGATAAACAATTGAACAATAAAAGGAACACTAATAAACAAATGAAGGAAAACTAGTGGAAAATGAAGGCAAACTAGTGGAAAATGAAGGAAAACTATTGGAAACTGTTGAAAATGAAGGAAAACTAATGGAAAATGAAGGCAAACTAATGGAAAATGAAGGAAAACAAAGGGAAAATGAAGGAACACTAACGGAAAATGAAAGAAACCAATTGGAAAATACAGAAAAACTGCTAGAAAATGAAGGAAAACTAATAGAAAATGGAACATGAAAGAAAACCAATGGAAGACTAATGGAACAACTATTGGAAAATGAAGGAAAACTAATGGAAAATGAAGGAAAAGTAATGGAAAATGAAGGGAAACTAATGGAAAATGAAGGAAAACTATTGGAAAATGAAGGAAAAGTAATGGAAAATGAAGGAAAACTAATAGAAAATGAATGCAAACTAGTAGAAAATGAAGGAAAACTAATAGAAAATGAAGGAACACTATTAAAAAATGAAGGAAAACTACTGGAAAATGGAAGAAAACTAATAGGAAACCAAAAAACAAAAAAAGTTCCTTAAAAAAAAAAAATCGCCCCTTCGGAACTCTCAGCCATAGCCACCCAATGAGCTTGGAGTTCCGCCAAACTTAAAGCTGCTGCTCGGAAATCTGAGCTACCAGCAAGCCGCAATACCGTGCCCGCAAAGTC